>VCHN02001817.1:0-19887 GCA_007115665.2 Sequoiadendron giganteum | reverse complement strand
GGACCAATATTTCAATGATAGTGGTACATGGGAGGATGTGGAAGAAATAGAATGCTCCTCTCCTCATTTGATTTGTAGATAAACTCTTAATGTTAATTGAGATAACAATGTGATTGAATGTTGCAATAGACATATATAATTTAGTGTTACTTGATAAGAAATCAGGATGATGTATCTTCCTAGTGGGGAAGGATGTCATGTCTCAAGTTTTGCTTGCATTTAATAATGATAAGTTATTTATTTTTTTATGGAAAATTAAATTTATTAGTTTTTACTTGTGATAGATTTAATATTTCAACATCATTTGAAACTTATTTATATTCATATGATTGAATACAAAAGATGAATTTTATGATGTGAAATGAAATGATTTTGATTCGAGCATTGATTAATGGTTACTGATGAAATTTTGCACGTGTAAGTGTGTGAATGTAGGAACAGGTTGAAGACTGATAACATGGTTTCAATGTAGGAGCATTTAGTTGGATGATGAATGATAAGCATGATGGAATCTGGAACATGCACACACCATAGAAAATAATGACTTTTTCATTGAAATTGCAATATGGTAGAAATCACTATTCATGTGAAATGCACTAATGGTAAAAAGTAAGCTTGTGGGAAAAAATTTGATAGATCATTTTCTTGTCATGTTTATTTGATGATATTGCATTTAAAAGGAAAGAAAACCCTAGTGATTGGAATATATTTTTCTTTGTATAAACACATATATGTATTAAACCTTTCATTAAGAGAATGATCTAAATAGAAGTATATATCTATATATATATGTGTGTGTGTGTGTGTGTGTGTGTGTATGTGTGTGTGAAGGAATAAAGGAATAAAGTGTTATTTAAAAATATAACTAACTCCAAGTTAATATTTATTTAAATTGAAGAAAAAATGGGCTCAAATGGGTGAAAGGATTCCCATAAACCCCAAAACAAAGGAAAAATCAGAGTGCAAGAGTGGGGTATCTGCAACAAGAGTGGAAAAGAAAAGGAATTGAATCTTGGTCTAAAAAGGAAGAAAAAAAAAGAGATCAAAATTGTGTTGGCTAGGAGGAAGATTTATTTCCCACTAGCTATCAAGTTATTCACCTCAAATCTTGGTTGATTGTGTGCTTGAATAAAGATAAGATCAGCTCTTTCAAAATATTTCCATTGTAAACATGATTTTCCTATTCATCAAAATCCTTTGATTTATCAATTATCATAATTTAAGAAAATCCTTTTCTTTGTAATACTGCTACATTTGAGTATCTTTATATGCATGTTGTGGGATTTCCATATCGATGAACCCTTTCTTTTAGTTGAGGAAAAAAATCATGAGTCTGTCCCATTCCATTGACATCCTCCATGGTTGGTTGCATTGTGTTTTGTTTTGTCTATGTGACAAGAGCAAGGTCGTAATGAACCTGAATGGACATGTATGTGTGATGGGTTGATGATCAAACAATCTTTTACCAAATAAAAATCCTTAGAGCTTATTGATATATCAACATGAAATTCTATAACATTATTTGTAATGCTTACCAAGTAACTTAGCAAAGGAAGTTGCAATTAACGTCTTAAGCGAACCATTTTTTTTTTCATAAAGTGCATTTAACATTCACATTCGCTTACTAATTAACAACAACTTCTAAGGCTACAAGGTTAGGATTACTTAAACCCACACATACATAATACATATAACCATAGCCTTATGAACTTTATGAAATAAACATCATACATCATAAGAATACCACATAACATAATAAGATAATCAACCAAAATACAATCTCATAAACATTATCTTAATCCAATAGTTACATCACTCATTCCCAGAATGAGGCAATAGTACATAAGATTACAATTACATAATTCCACCTCATAAACATAAGAGGGGTAAAATAACTTATACAAGTTAAAATATTACAATGCAAGAAATTACAACAAGAACCGCGAGCTGTCCATCTAGATGTCTCGCCACCAAGTACTGAAGATCGATGGGGACCCAACGGTTTTGGTGCATGTTCCACCCTACCAATGTGGTACCCGAAGGCCCACCCCCCATGCTAGGAGATAGTAACTAAGTAACATGGACAAAGATTCTACTACCTCTAACCAAAGGCAGACTCAAACTGACTCATACTGTTATAACCAACCAAATGAATTAACAAGTACAACTCATTCACCATACAAATACGAATCAAGTACAACTCAAGTACAATACAAGTACAACTCCAACATCACTGACATAGGTCACATTGCTTCCAGACATAAAATAGATCAAGTATGTTCACAGAACCATACATATAAAACAATTAACAACAGTTGTCCTAGATAGAGTGTCATCGCAAGGTTTGTCATGAGATCTCCTTTGGGCATTCTTCATAGGCTCCGGCACAAGTAATCCTGGTGGCCTCAACCGAATCCCGGCACTCATACTCACTCAAGCGGAATCAACTACCTCTTGTACGAACAAGATAGTTGATCTTGCCATTCCAATCCTTCCCACTCATCCCAAGTCTAAACAAGCCCTTGTGTCTATGAGTGAGGTAAAATTATCTTGATTAGTGAGAAGTTAGTCCTAATCTTCTAAGTACATTATTTTAATTATCACTTGTTTAAATCACTCTTGAAGGTTATCCAGTTTACCTCTTTGGGTTCTGGCGCCTAACAAAAGCCACTCTTCTAATCGACAACACACTCACAACCAATCACCAAGGGAAACACAAGTGCATACAAACTAGGCATCATAACCACTCCAACACAAGGAGGATACAAATAATAGAAACCCACTCCAAACATCTTGGAGGCAACAATCACATAGTCCACTCCTTTCAAGGAGACACGGATCCCATAATCCGCTCCTAAACCAAGGAGGTGCAAACATCCCCATTCATGAAAACCGGGTAAAACTGAAAAGACGCCATGCACTACCCAAGGGAAAACAACTGGATGGCATAAAGATTCAACAACCCTTATCCTCTAAGTTCTTCTGGAAGACTTATAATTTAGGACTAACACTAAATCCCAAAACCAACAATGCAACTTGACGACATAGCAACAAAAGCATTCAAGTCATCAATCAAATCTAATATTTGGATTCCCTAAATCCATACTCATTCAATAGGTAGTGTTGACAAAGTCAAAGACATGATAAGTAGATCATCTAAAATAATCATAACCTCTATTTCCCTTTTCATTATTGGAAATCTAAAACGATTCAACTTACTTCCTTTTACCGAATATAGAGAATTAATTCTTTTAAGATAATCATAAGGAAGATACTACTTTTGGATATACTAAATCCATATCTCTTTCATAATCCAATCACAATGATTCAATTAATCTAAATAGAAATTAATTAAATAACATAATTGATTACCTCATCAATAAAACAACTTCTTAATTTACTTTTAAATTGGCACAAATCCATGCAAGTAAACTCTTTCCATTTCCTAACCAAATCTTACGTCTCATTCAATTTTTTATTTAAAACATTCGGTCACTTTAATATAATAACATATTGTTTCTCTATCCATTTTTCATATACACTAATCATTTTTTTAGAACACTAATAATACCCAATTTGCAAACAACGGAATAAAATAATATAAAATATTATTTATTCTCTCAAATGGATATATACCTTCAATATATATATACTAAATATAAATTAATATATTTAAATATATTTAATCATTAACATATCTTCTATTCTTTACATAATATCAAATTGTTTAATTCAAAATAAAATATCCCTTATCATCAATTTTCCAAAATATAAATATACTTTTCCAATTAAGTCAAATTAATAATTGGACCTTTTACATATGAATTTAAATTCCACAATTAAATTTTAAATTATGCATTCTTTAATCAAATATTTAACTCCTTCAATTAAACTTTAACATGCCATTTTAAAATAAACAATAATTTCCCCATATGTTTATAATTTTAATTCCACTAATCTAATATACAAATTTTATTTAAAATAATATAAATAAATATAATGCTTTAGTATTATAAATTATAATATAAAATATTATTAAATAATATTTTAATATTATAATAACAATACCTAAAATATTAATATTTATAAATATCAATTTATTATTATTTTATTTTCAAAACAGCCATGAGAAAATAACTTAACAGCAGTCTCATGTTTCAAACATAACTCAAAAACTGCGATCTGGTTATTTACGATTTGTGGATAGAGATAAGAAAATTTCAAAATGCAAAAACCCTTTAAATTTCCTGACAACCCAGTTTGTGAAAGTGAAGTTATAGGCGACGCAACTAGACCATTTTACCATGAAAACATAACTATATTGCAGATTTCAAAATCCGTTTTTTAATAATAAACAGAATGTTTCATTTTCTAAAAACATTCTAAATGCATTGTTCAATCTCTATATTTGATTTCAATAACAACAAAATCAATTTCCCCAAATAATTTAAATTCAACTAAGGTTTTCGCAATTTTCACTCAAGAATTTTCACAAGCAAAAGTTATAAATTTGTTTAATTCTTTTCTTCTAATATTAAATTTGTTTTCTAAAACAAATTTAACAAACAAATCTTTAATCATTACTATTTTAAAGAAAAACAATCAAGAATAATAAAACACAAAGAGGAAAACCTGGTACAAGAAGCTATAGGAAGAGATGAATTTCTGATGCAAGCCTCCTCCAAAGATTTCCTGAATTTTCTTCGATCCTCCAATGAATCCAATCCAAAACCAAACAAATGCAAACAATATTTCTTTTAATCAATTCTACAATCAAACTTTCTTCAAACCCTTGTGCAAATTTTCCAAAATTTCTTCCCTACTGTAAAAATGAATTTTCCTAAAGACTTTTCTGCCCTAAAATTAAAACATGTATTCTTTATAAATCAAAAATACCTAATACAACCCTAATTCACATTACATGCAAATTAGATATTTCAATTTCAATTTCAATTTCAATTTTTACAACCCTAATTCACATTGCATGCAAATTAGATATTTCAATTTCAATTTCAGTTTCAATTTCAATTTTAATTTCAATTTCAATTTCAAATAATAAATTATTAAAGTTTTGGTAACTTACACTTCCTAAATAAAATTTAATTCTAATTAATTCCCACACATTGGGGAATTAATTCCCAAAAATTAATTCTAATTCTTTATTTCCTTTCTATCTCATGCTAGACAATGCTTTAATTAATTAATTCTAATTATATTATGGAACTAAACTCAACCTCTTCTTGTAATTTAATTAATTAAATAAATTGGGGCTAATTATAATTTAAAATATAACTTTATCCACATTGCATTATTTAAATTAAATAACCATCAACATGATTTAAATGCAATTATTCTAAATATCTATTTCTAAATCAAGAATTCTTCAGAATTAAATAACATCAAAGCAAGATAGACAATGACTCGACACACACAACTGACGACACACTAAGGCTAGGGTGTAAAATTGACACATGTTACCTAGCTACTATCTCTCATTCAACTTAACCATTGGATCGACACCCTCAAACCTGTGAAACCAGTTGGAGTCGATGCCATATACCTGCAATCTTGCAACCAAGTAAACAATATCATATAATATATCCAGCATATAATACACACCATGAAGAAGGAATTACGGATTCGTAGGGTGTTCGCAAGTGAGTGATGCGAACTCGTCCTCTTCACCCATACACTCATCAAAACTGACACTTCCATCATAATTCCAATAATCTCATAATAATATCTCATGCCAACTCTACAACATCATTAATCCATAATGCATGTGAAACAAAATCAGATAACTACATCCCACAATAATAGTTGTCACTCAATAGTAACGATCAAAACATCATAACAAAATATATCCAGTATCAAAGTAATTGCAACCAAACATAGCATAAAGCAACTTGAACAAGAATCAAAACGGAGGGGTATTACATTATTTATTTCAGGTGGTGTTTAAACCCCAGATCGACCCATGAAAATAATAACTCTTGGTTCAAGTGAATAAACCCAAGAACAATATGACTGTTCTAATCTTTATATGTATCTTCTTATTGTAACATAATGTTTAGTTTGAATGATTTTCATCATTCCATTTGAAAGTTCATATTTATAAAGAAAATTGATTATTCACTAATGTGATTCAAGCCTTAACAGGTTGAATGATGAAGTTCCATTGTTCCATTTTACATGTTTAAAAGAAATAAAGTGTTGTATATATATACATATATACATATACATATACTATAGATATGCATATACATATACATAGACATAGACATATGCATATATATGCATATATATGTATACACACATATATATATATATTTATATATATACAGTCATCTTGTATGAAAGGATTAAGCTATGTCGAGTGATTTTTAAATGTACTTTTCTCATATATTTATTTTATGGCGACTTTATTGTCTAATCAATAGTCACCATATTGATCTAAAAGACATTAAGTTTTTTATATGGAACATAATGTTGAAAAATAGCATGCTATCATTCTAAATGATAATATGCTTATCATTCTAAAATTTGATAGAAATTTTTTATAAGAACAAAATAAAATGAAACAATAATATTCTTATTTATCTAAATGGCATTAAATGGTTTCAATAATGTTTAAAATGATACAATAGTATCATACTTATATGTTGATTCCCTGAAAATAATTAAAGGGGCCTAATCAATATGTTTCGTCTGAGTGAAATAATTTATTTCAGAATCTATATAAAAATAGAGAAATATCCATATCATCATTAGGGACATTCAATACTTTTATCTCTAACAATTTTTTTTTAAAAGTGTATGTTTTTAACCCTTATCCATTTGATGTTCTTGTAGTGAAATGAATAATTGGTTGGTTGTTATTTTCTAAATGTTCTTATTAAATAATAGAATAGAGTGACTCAAGAGTAAACTTGTTATAAACTTAAACAATTGAATGGTCACTTTTGAAAGGGAAAATAGTTTGAAATTAGAATGCATAGGATTTTTTAAACACGGATTAAGATTTAGTGTCTATTACAATTGGTTTCTATGTAAATCAACCTTGTGACATTTTGTTTGGAAATTTAGAGTGAACGTTTCTTACTTATGCTCATTATATTTTTTATTTGAATCTAATTGTGCATCTGATGAAAGTTATCACCTTACTAAACTTGGAAATTTGCATAAAAAATAGATCTTTCTTTTTTATCAAAAGAACATAGACACACACAATTTTCAATAGAAGGCCATATATGTGTGCATGCATAAATATTTCATTTATGAATGCACACATACATGTGATATACCTTCTTTATTTATTTATTTTCTTTATCTGAAATGTAAATTTCATTCCAAGAAAGAAGGAATAAAAGAAATATTCAAATCCCAAAATTATTGATGTATTTTATATGATATTCTTATCGTAATTGATGGAATGAATCATGTATTATGTTTAAAAATATGATTTATTAAATATTAAATATGGTTACATTCTTTTATATGAAATTCTTAACAAAGATATCCAAATGAGTCATATGTAGACTATGATGTAGATAATTGATTTCTTAAACATGAAAGGATTGGCTTGGTATAGATTATTTGAAACTAGGTTGAAAGTTTGCAAATTGTGAAACTTGGATAAGATGTAGGTTATCTTATATATGTGGGAGGTTATCCTTTGGGATAAGTGTCTAAAATGAGTTAACAAAGGCTATATGTTTTCTTTTTTAAACTTTATTATTTCTAGTTGTATAAAATATATTCTTGGACAAGGGATTGAAGTCCATTATGTTCAATGGTATAATTTTTATGATGTAATTATCTCTACCATTTCCTAACATAGATCTTGCATGTTCTAAATGTAGATATAAATGAATGTATTTTTTAGGCATAGAATAGATTCCACCTCCAATACTATATCTCTTGCTAAGTATTTTATGTAGGGTTGGCTATTCTTTGAGTTAGGAAGAATTCTAGGGAAGCATAGATTCATGGTTTGGTGGAAAAGCACCTAAACCATATTATCATCCATTAGATGTGGCAATAATTGAAGATGAATCAAATGGAATTCCATCTAATTATTGTACTTTGTATTTCATGATGTAATTTGAGTTGACTATGAGGCATTGTTTGCCTAAGTCAAACTATGTAACTCATAAATTTTACATTAGGAAATGAATATAAATTATGATTTTTGGACATTGTGCTATGATGGAAAATAGCTAATTGACTATTTCTTAAATTTATTATTCATAATGTTATATTTTAATTATTTTGTGTTATTTATGTATTGCACATTGCATCTTCTCCTACAACACCAGCTCTATATCCCCCTTTATTTAGATAATACTAACTCTCTCCATGTTTTTCAAATTCTGTCTCCCCCTTTGACATCAATGGAAAAGGGCCATAGACTTATCCAACTCTCTTTATTTTATTAAACACTTTTACTCTCCCCTTTGAAAACATCGAAAGGGTAACACATATACCTTTCACACATCATCTGCATAATATTTTTCTTTTCTATTTTCCCATTTTACATCTATATACACCACTTTGACACCTCTTGCAACACTAGCAAGCAACTGCACTCCAATTGACTACCCTTACTTTTCTAAACTCTCCCCCTTAGGGGCACTAAATCTGCTCCATTTGACTTCACCAACCAACAATACTACTACCTAATCCCCTTGAGAGTTAGCCTTCATTAATCTAGAATAAAAGAATAAATCTTGAATTTCTCCACTTGACTAATGCACACTCTTATGCATCTAATTAAAAGGAGGGGAAATAATGCCTAACGTTTTTCAGAGATACTCAAATGTATCTTTAGGAAGAACCTTCATGAAAATATTTGCAGTTTGATCCTTTGTAGGAACATACTCTAGCTTTACCTCATTTTTTTGCAACCTTCTCTCTTAGAAAGTGATACCGGATTGAGATGTGTTTTGTTCTTGAATGCATCACTAGATTATTTGATATATTTATTACACTTCTAGTATCAAACAAGATATAAATAGGTTCATTAGATGATATTCTAATATCCTTCAATGTTTGCTTCATCCATAACACCTGTGTGCATCATGATGATGCTACAATGTACTTTTCCTTTGCAATAGATAAAGATATTGAATCCTCCTTCTTACTCAACCATGAAACCAATATTCTTCCAAGGAAGAGAGCACCTCCACTTGTACTTTTATTCTTTCTATCCAAACAACATGCCCAACCTATATCTATATAGGAACTGAGAAATCAAAAATAATTTAGATATCATAGAAAATAGTCTAGAGTAATTTCTACAAGTATCTTAATATCCTCTTTATTGTTGCAACACGTGATTCTCTATCTGAAATCTAGCCACAAAGACAAACTTCATGTATGATATTTAGGACTTGTAGTATTTAAATATAGTAGTCCACTAATCATTGATCCTAGACTTTCTTTGATTAGTCTTAGAGATCTATCTTTTTCTAACACCTTGCAAAATAACTATAGGAGTACATACTAGTTTAGAGTCTTTCATTCCAAACTCTTCAACATTTATTTGAAAAAAATTGATTGTGAGATAAATATACCTTTGTTTTTTTGATTGATTTGTAGCCTAAGGAAGAAATTCATCTCCCCAAACATAGACATCTCAAACTATTTTCACATCTCTTTTGCAAACTTCTTACACATAGCTTCATTACCTCAAAAAATTATGTCATCAACATACATAACCACACAATCAAATTTTATCATTGTCAACTTTAAATTAAATATTATTATTTGTCATACCTTATTGAATCCCTCATGCAACAAGTACTCATCCACATTAGACACTGCTTTGGGAGCTTTGAGTTCACATACAATTCCTTCTTCAATCTATAAACATAATAGGATAATATAATAATTTAAATCCTTATACTTGTTCAATGTATCCCTAATTCAAACTCCTTCCACCATTCAAGAATGTGGCTTACCATTCATCTCATAAAATTTTAAATCCTTATGTGCTACAAATGCCAATAAATTTATAATGGCCTCCATTCTTGCCACTAGAGATAATGTCTCCTCAAATTCTATTCCTTCCACTTGTGAGTATCCCTTACTCACAACTCTAGCCTTATTTCTAATAACTTCTACATTCTCATTTTTCTGGAATACTCATTTAGTTCCTATTACTTTCTTGTTTGTTGGTATTGGGACTAGTTTCCAAGTTTGATTCTTCTCAATTTGCATCAATTCTTCTTCCATATCTTGGGCTCAATTCTCATCCTTACATGCCTCAATCATTTTCTTAGGTTCTAATTTGGAAAATAAACACAAATCTACTTGTTTTTCAATCATAGTAGCATTCATTCTTGTCAAAAAACCTTTTCTCTTATCACCAATGCTTTGATCTTCATAATGATTCTTCTAAACACACTTAGGAGTCTTAGGAATCCTTTATAGAGATTCATCCTCTTAAACCTATACCTCCTTTTCCCTCTCTTCTTCTTTTTCTTCTGCTCTACAAGATTACTCACAGATTCATATACTTCTATTAGTACTGAGATTTTATGTGGTTCTTCATCTACTTTGACACTTGCACTTTCAACTATATTCTTCAGCCTCTTGTTGTAGCATTGGTAACCCTTGATTCTTGTATAATATCCAAGAAATATTCCTTCATCTTAGCTTGCATCAAACTTTCCCAGGTTTTCTTCATCTCTCTTGATATAGCATTTTCTTCCAAAAGCTCTAATATATGTGATAGGAGTTATTCCATATCATAGTTCATAGAGAGTCTTTGAACTATTTCCTCTTTTAATGTACTCTATTAAGTATGTATATTGTTGTATGAATAGCTTCTCTACAATAGACATTTGGTACATTTTCTTCCTCCATTATTGTCATTTTTTCTTCTTGAACTTTCCTATTCTTTCTTTCCATGACTTCATTTTGCCAAGGAGTCCTAGTGGCTAAGAAATGTCTTTTTAGTCTATGATCTTCATAAAAATTGTTAAAATCATTAGAGGTAAACTCTCCACTTGTAGTGACCCTCCTGATGACACATTTATTTTAGTTGTTTAGAGATATTGTTAGTAGTTAGACATTTGACATTATGTTGTTTTGATGCTTTATGTCATGGTTTACATGACCAGTTGTGAAACTCAGTTGATGATACACTTTAACTTATGATGTGATGCTTATTTTCATGAGATGACATTATATGATGATTATCTATGTTGTTCTATTGTATACATGATGATATTATGTTAGGTATATGTTTACGTCACTTGGTGAAGGAGACGGTTTAGCAGTACTCATTAGTGAGTGCCTTGCTACATCGTGACTCTTCTTCATGGTGTGTCTTCATATTTATACATGTTGTTCAATTAATCGTGCAGTGTTATGTAGCTTTTAGGCAGGCATCGACTCCACCTACTTGTCAGGTCTGAGCGTGCCATGACCCAATGGAATCATCGATGGGAGATAGACTTGTCCTCTGTCCTGAACTATCATTCTAAAAAGAATGAGTATCTGTCATCACCCTTATGTCTTGCCACCTATTTGTCATGTGATTGTAGTTGTTGTGTAATGTTGTACTTATTATGTTTTCATAATGTTAATTTAGATTATTTAATTGTTTTAATGAAAATAGTAATGTTGCTTTATTGATTTAATGAAATATTTAAGTTAGAAAAGCTATTCTTAGTTTATTAAGTGATTAAAGTGAAATATTAAAATATCTTACTTCTGAAAAGGTTATTTAATTGTAAATTGATTTGATTATGCATCTTGACGTTTTCGAAAAATAGAATAGATAGTTGTGATCTAAAGTTGTAAGTATCTCATTTTGATCATTTAGATGTTTAAAAGTTTAACTGATGCATGCTTTGCATGCTAAACAAGGAGTTAAAGTTTTTGTTGTTTTTGGAAATTGGAAAAAAGAATATAACTTAGAAAAGATCATTCCTTTTATGCACGGGTTTTGATTTTCGAAAGAAAGATGAATTTTTTTTCTTTCACAAGAAAGACATTGTTTGGATATTTTATTGGGGTTTGATTGAAAAAGCTGGAAATTTGATTTTCTAAGACGGGCTACACATGGTGAAAGTTGCATGTGTTGAATCTTGGGGCTTCCACTTCATCGCTTCTTGATTTCGAAGAACGTACTAGGTTTTTCTCGTTTAGAATTTTTTAAGTTTGTTGAAAGTTTGATAATTTCTTCCTAAAAAAAATTTGTTTGAATTATGTGGAAATCTCTTTCTCAAAAACCTGCATGCACAATAGGAAAATGGAAACATTAATAATCAATATTAATTGTTTTATTCTGAAAAGAGTATTAAAGATAAGGTTGCAGAATTAAGTTTATAATTATCTGGATTTTGCATAAAATATGTTATACTATCTTTTCTTGAGTTTTCACTACATAAATTGTAGACAACCATAGATGGGGGAAACTATGATTTAACCGTGTTTTCAATCTCCACACTTGTTTTCATTATTTTAGCATGTCAATTCTTGCTTGGACTTGGATCTTCATTTCTCTGTCTTGTAGTTTTTTGCTAGAATAACCAGTACTGAATTCTATTGGACTATATCTTTGATTGCTCTTAGTTGTTTTTTTAATTCTCTGACCGTGATTTCTTCTTTGGTGGAATCCGATTCTTCACTATCATGTCACAGATAAATCTGTTCTATTTATTTTATTATCACCATTGTATTTGGCTTTGTGCTAGTAGTCGTGTAGTTTCTAATCAACTCTAATTTATAGATTTCATTATTCTTTTTCCCTTACTTGGCATGTTACCATACCTGCCAAGTGCATGCATTTCCATTAACGTTTCGATGTCCAATCATTTTTCATGTTGTTCCTTTGGATTCATGTTCTTCAACATTTTTCTTCCACTCCTTAGTTTTGTCAGTGATTGGAGAGAATGATAGATTTTCTCTGATACAAGAAGTCCATGTGTGTTTACCCTGTAGATGACTTCCTTTTGGTTTTAGCTGACTCAAGGTCTTTTGTATTATGTGTCGAACTTTCTTCCTGGTAGCTTGATTTTAACTCTCCTTGCATGGGTCGCTACCAGTTTCAAGTGTCTAAGTTCTACAGTGAGAGTTACTCTTTTTCTCCCTTATCATCTTTTGTTATTCTTCACCTATGTGATGTGGGTTGGATTTCCTGTCTAACATTTTGATGTATTGCTGAGCATGACTTTTAGGATTCATGGCTTACATTTATGAATTTTTCATAAAATTCTGTTGGGAGGTTTGAACGCATGCTAACTTGCAACCCTTGTGTATTGTTGTCTTTGTGTCTTCTATGTTACCCTTGTGTAGTGAGGTCATGACTCTTTCAGAGATTAATATTCTGTTTTATCTCTTTCGAAACTCAACTGCTTTAATTGTTTGGTTGGCTACATATTCTTGGTTGAAGCAAGTTTCTTCTTGATTGATCTTCGGTATATTTTCTTACCTTGCATGTTAAGCCATCGAATTTAGTGACTGAATTGATGTCGAGTCCCATGAGTCATTTTGCATGTAGCATGCATGCATCAGTTTCTCCCTTCCATTGTGACCCACTTCTGTTAATTTGGTTGCATGGGGTGGTGTAAGACCATCGACATGGTCATTCTTGTGGTCTCCAATTGTTTGGGTGACATCTTCATTATTTTTTTCGTTGTTCATCTCATCCACTTCCCTACATTTATAAACTATGGCAGAGGCCGCATGCAACTTACTTTCTTTCTCACTGGTTAAGAGGTTCTTTCTTGTTTTCCTTAGTCACAAAGTCATACTCTTGCTCAAGTAAATAAGTATAAAGTATGAGTTTAAATGTTATATATTATTGTTTATGTCTATCAAAATAAAAGATATGGTTAAAAAATATACTTATGTTTATAGTTCTATGGGGAAATTAATTAACATTAACAATGTATATTTAAAGTAAATTCTAATTAGAATATAAAGTGTATGGGTATGTGTAGGATCATCATGGAAAAAATAGGCCCTTAAGTGGAAAAAAAAATTAGAAAAATCAGAGTTAGGTAACTTGACGTAAAAATTTGAATAAGTTATCTATATTATTTCAAAAATATGTAAGAAAAGAATCTGTAGCAAATTGAATGTATTTTCTAAACTACTAGGTTTATTTTAAAAAAAAAGAAAAAACTATTTGCTGAAAATTTGAAATTTCAATGCAATAGTACTTAAATTTCAAGGAAAAAAATAAGAAGTAGGTGTTTTTTTGACCACCCTAACCACAATAAAATGATAATATTATTTTATAATATTTTAGATATAACTAGAGGACTCACGTCTTGATGTGACACATATTTTTTTGTAATTTTATTCTAAGTAAATAATTAATTATGAATTTTTTATTACAACTTTTAAAAAATATAAAAACTTGTATGTCTGACCACCTTAACTTGGTCAAATCTTCATGAAATTCAATTTTATTTTTTTAATCCTATAGTGTTTGAAGTATAGAATGTGATGCATGTTTCAGATTCAAAAAATGTGATACCATTTGCAAGCTATAGATGTTTTTCAATCAACCTATCAATTGGGACTTTAGTTGTAATTCAAATAGAAAATGAATAATAATTGTTTATTAAATTCAAAGTAAAGCATAATTTATATTGGTGGAAAGCTAAGAATCTCCTTTAAAAACCCTTTTCATTTCATCAATTTTGGGTAAAAAAAAGTCTTCAGCCACATGGGGCATCATATCACTTAAATATCGCCACTTTTTGGCCCATCATGATCCTGCACATACCCATATATAAGTATATTTATACACTTAGAATTAGAATATAATTCTATAAGGATTAAGTGTTGTTCATATAAGTCTCTCTTGTATTATAAATTAGTTTAATCAAATACAATAGTCATAGTTTGTATGTTAAGTTATATGGATAGTATAATTATAGAATGTGTAAATTATCAAGAATAAAAATGGTAATGTTTATTTCAGATGTTGATTTATTTTATAAAATATTAATGATGAATCTTATGTTATTTGATTTGTTTCTTTTAATGATCAAATATATATGTGTTTGGTTAATGGAGATATTAATATTTAAGTTCATCCTATCTATGAGTGTGTATTTGAAGTATCAATGATGGAGGAAAGTTTTTATGGTGTTGGCATTCATTTAACTTAAATGCTAAGTTGGGAATGTGTTATTATAATTCTTGAGTAATATTTGTACATTATGTTTAAATGTTCCTACTTGATAATATTCTTATGTATTAGGGTTTGGTGTTCAGTGTACTGTTTCCCAGAGGATTTAGAATTGTCATCTATGAGTATGAGTTATGTTTAAATCTTTATGGATACTTTGTCTTATATTTTGAGTTGAAACATGGTCCACACACATTATTCCTATGTGATACTATTTTGGGAAATTTTTATTCCATGTTATGAGAGTATGCATTTGCGAAAGTTTAACCATGCATGTTATGTCATTAAGGTTATCTATTGGTTCGATTGAATTTAAGTCTTTTTGTAAGAAGTTCATGTTGGATGCATGTTGTCTATTGTCTTAATATTTATGAGGAGATGTACCTTAAGAGGAGTGGCTTGCGATAGGGGCCAGACCCATAAGTGGTTGCAGGGGTAACCTCTCGGAAGTGTATTAACCAAGTGGTAATTAAAATATGCTTGTAGGGGTTTGGGTAGTTAAATTAACGATACATATAATGTTTACCTCGCCTTGGTCTTTAATGCTTATTTAGGTTAAAGCGGGTTGAGAAGGCTTGGAATGGAATCTTGAACACTTTGTCTTTCTAAGAAGTGATTCGAGGCCACATAGTACGTATAGGAGTTGAAAGTCGTAAGAGGTTGCTAGGGTAACTCTGGTAGAGGGTTGGTAACCTAGGAAGACTATCTAGGGTAACCTATTATGTATATGTGATGACACTCTTATCCTAGTACTCTTGTTAGTTCACTTGTGTTTGTGAGTCACCTCTGGGATTTTTTCATTTGTCTATGATTGTGATGTCATGTGATTCGACCATGTTTGTGTGATGTAGTTTTGATGTTAGTTTGACTTGAGGACTTGTTCTATCTCCTAGCATGGGGGGTGGGCTTTCGAGCTCCACACAGTTGGGAGGAACGTGCCATATTCTCCATCGGGTCCCCTATAGGTGTGTTGTTTGTGATGTGTTGTTCTTGGTAGGATTCAAAATGCACAAATTTCATAGAGCATAGTTCCTTGGGTGAGTTCATGGATGTGGTCATCTTCTATTCTTGATCTTATTCTTCATTGTATCCACTAATGATGTTACATGAGGGTTTCTTGTAAAGATACTTATATTGTTAAGAGATTTTCACAATCTCAATTATTGTATGTAACTCTTGGTATATATATCTGAACATGACTATTCTCATGGGTTAATTTATTTATGGTTATTGTGGCATTATTATGTTATTACTTAGTAGTGTATTTGTGGAACCCTAAAACATGTATGTTAGATTGATGTCACATGTTATTTGTTTTATTTTTTTTTAAATTATCTTTTTGTTTTGTGTGAATGACATAACATTTTTTGGGTTCCACGACGGGGCATTACACCACTGCTATGAAACCTTAAGTACTTGATTTTAATATCCATTTCATTGTCAACCATAGCTTTAAATACTTTAAACTTATCTAGGGCTTCTGATTTTTCTTTGACAAAAGTTATCTGAGTCATTCTAGAGTAATCATCAATTAATAACATGAAATGCATATCACCTTGAAATATTCTTATTTTTATAGGTCCACATAGGTTTGTATGCACCAAATCCAAAGATCTTGTGGTGAAATATTCTTTGATATTGAACCCCTTTCTTCTTTGTTTCCCAACCTAACATTCCTTGCAAACTACATTGATAGTCTTTGTAATCCTTGAAAGATCTCTCAAAGCTTGAGTAGAGTTGATCCTCACTAGGCTATCAAAATTGATGCGATGTATTATTTTATGCCATAGGTAACTCTCATTGATTTGAGTCATAAAGCACTTACCATTAGCACCTTTGAGTTGATAAAAATTCCCATTTGTCCTTGTTCCTACAAAAACTAGAGTTTTGGATCCTCCTTTTTTGATTTCATAACCACCATCCTAAAATAAAATATTATATCCTTTTTAACATACTTTTCCTACACCTAGAATATTACATTGGATACCCTTTAAACAAAGAACATCATCTATATTATGCCCTCTATCAAAAATAATTGAACCTGTTACACATATCTTAGCTAATGTATCATCACGAAACTTTACAAGACCACCTTAAAAATTCTCAAGTTTAACAAACTTACTCTTATCACCTATCATATGATTTGAGCATCCACTATCAATTATTTAATGATATTTCTCCTCTCTAGCATGAAAATCAATTAAAATAGTCCCTTTGATGTTGTGACCTGTTTTTGGAGAAATTTCCTTCATACATATTTTAAAGTTAGTAGAATTATTTCTAACATTTAGAGCCATGAGTAATAATTCATAATTTTTATCATCCAGGTAGTTAGATTCATGATCAAATATACTACCATCCTCTTCAACACAATAACTTCTCTTGACAAATTTACCTTTATTATCCTTATATTTGTCATTTAAATTTTTGGCTAGACATCTTCAAGCATAATGATGTTGGGATCCTTGCAACATGAGAATGAAGTATGGACAGTTTGTGTTGGTTCTTCCTATGTTTTCATTGATGTCAACATGGTGATAACTATATGGTAAGTTTACTTGGTTTACTAGATTTTTTTCTCTTCTAGTAATACCCTCTTGTGATGGATTAATGTATTGGTATTAGAGTCTGAAATTTACCACAAGATCTGATATGAATCTATTCTATTAACCATGTTTTCTTGACTCATTCAAACAACTATGTCCTGGATCTTGAGATGTCTTTTCTTGTGAGTAGAAATCTCTGATAGAGTTAAACTCTATATTCTAAAAATGTTCCTTGCTTGGCATACTATGTGGGAGACTGCATTCTATTAAGGTGAAAATTCATATGCTATAGTTTTGTTGATAGTCTCTATGTTGGTAGTATGATGGGAAACTAATGTGTTCTTAGATCCAGAAGGTGTTTTATCTGAGGATTATTTGTTGGTTTGGATAATTCTGTTGTAGTCTTGGCCGACTCAGTGTATGCAATACTTTATGAAGACTATTTATTATTTATGGATGTTATTTGACTTGGTATAATGCACTACATGGATAAAATGCTTGATCATATATGGTGTCAAAAAAGAAAGTTTTGATTATTTTGTTTTCATCTAGTTAGGCTGACCTAATTGACGATTAAGATATTCTTGTATATAGATAAGGTGTTTTGAGGAATGATATGAGAAGCAAGTGTGGAAGTGGATATATGGAATGCATGTGAGATGTGAAGTGAGGATCTGAGACTAAATTCTTTATCAATTGTGGATTAGTGCAGTTTTGTTGAGTGACTACTCTGTGAGATAGTAATTCATATTTTGAGCTTCATTGGAACTGAACCCTACACATTGAAGGTGTATCCTATCAGTTCAATCCATTGGTAGTGAGCCACTATCATTGTATCTTGGTGGTTAGCCATCTTTTGTACTTAGAATGTGAGCCTTTTTAAGGATAGTGAGTCCTAGTAGTGAGCCCCATAATATTTTGTATCTAGATATAATATATTGTGAGTTAACCCTCACCATGGTTTTTCCCTCATTGATTTTTCCATTTAAAAATCCTAGTGTTCACGTGTATGGTTGCATTGATTTTTTGTTATGTTCCTTTTTGTTGATTCAATTAAAATTGAGATAATGTTTAGATGGATATTAATATGGTTATATGGAGTATTGATTCACCCACCCATCTTATTATTTTAGATGTTCAACAATTGGTATTAGAGCTTGATTCCTAGAAGAAGCCTAACAACTTAGGAAGATCCTAGAATTTGAGTATAAGAATTTTTTTTCTCCAGAAATAGTCTCCATCAAATATTCAAAACAAATGGAAGATATGAATGAAAAGTTGATAAAAGCGAAGATTACATTGAAGAGATGAAAAGTAAAAGTATTTGAAGCTTGTGATATACTGGTTGAGGGAGAAGAAATTATCTCTAGCCTTCTACAATAATTAGATGAGAAGAAAAGAATTGAAGAATATCAAGAAATTGAAACTCAAATGAAGATGGTTGAATGCATAAAGCTTGAGGAAGAAGAAAAAATATTGAGGTCTAATTTGGAAAAGGCAAGAAGTTTTGGAGACAAATTTAAGATAAGCTCGACGATGCTTGAAAGATTGATTAATTCTTAGAGATTGGAAATGGATAAGAGTAGCTTAGGTTTTAAGGAAGGTCAAAGTTGTAAAGCGAAGCAATCCACTAGAAATAAGACTCGGTACAAAAGTTGACAAATCAAATATCTAAGAAGGGATCTTGGAAAAACTCCTATCAAGTGACATGATGCTAAAAGCTATTTATCCTTCAATAGTGTTTGGTATTCCTACAAGAAATTTTCATAAGGCAATGGACTACAAAAAAAAATGAATGATTCTTTATCATTCTTTGAAAAATGTTCTAAGAGAAAGAAGAATGGATATAAAGTTGGTCAGTTGAATAAAAAGGAAAATGAAAAGGAGAATGTAGTTTGTTGTAAGTGCAACAATTCAGAACACCCTAGTAATAACTGCAAAAGAAATAAGAATAACTATCTGACAAAGAAGAATGATCAAATCATTGATCCGAAAGAAGCAAGAAAGGAAATGGAAAGGATTTGGAGAAAGGAATCAAAACTATCAGTATTATTTGTGTCAACCTCCAATGCAGATACTCCCATCTATTTCTAAGTGAAAAATAGTTGCTAAGGGGGAGCAATTATCAGAAAAACAAATAAACCCCCTCATTGGTACTTGTGTCATATCATGATAGAAGTATAT
>VCHN02001580.1:0-21335 GCA_007115665.2 Sequoiadendron giganteum | reverse complement strand
AGTTCCTTGTGTGTGTGATTTCTTTGTCTTTCTTGATTGTATGTCTTGTATTTGTTGCAAGAGCAACTTGACTTGCGTGGAGAGATCATTTTTTGGATCGGGTGGTGGAATGTACATGTTTTGAGGTGGTATGGTTTGTTGGGTGAAGGATGGGGTGGCTTGCGTGTTAAGATTCAATGAATTTTGGGGTGTGTTTGTGAAGGGTTGTTGGAAGCTTTGTTGGGCGAGCAATGCTTATTGGTATTCCTATTGTTGTTGTTGTGCCAACAACATCTTTTGGGTTTGTTGTTGTTGTTGTTGTGCTAATAACACTTGTTGTTGGACCTGTTGTTGTGTTGTTTACTACTGTTGTGCTATCAATGCTTGTTGTTGTGTGTGTTGTTGTAAGGATTGTTGATAAGCTTGATGTTGTAACAAGGCTTGTGCTTGCACTTGTTGCACTTGGTATTGAGCTTGGGCTTGGGCTTGAACTTGAGCTTGGGCTTGGGCTTGAACTTGAGCTTGAGCTTGTGCTTGGGCTTGCACTTGTTGTTGTGTCAGTTGTGCGGCTTGTTGCTATTGTAGCAAAGCTTGTTGTCGAGCTTGTGCTTGTGCTTGAGCTTGTGCTTGAGCTTTTTCTTGAGTTTGTGCTTGAGCTTGATCTTGAACTTGAGTTTGTGCTTGAGCTTTTTGGGCTTGAAATTGCTGAAAGGCCTTCTGGTAAGCTTGTTGTGCAGTTTGTAATGTGATACTATATTGATTTGTTGCATTTTGATTTGGAGGTGGAGGTGGGGGATTTTTAGGGATGGTGTGAGATGATGTGACAAGAGGTTTTTGGGGTGGTTCTTGAGGTGTTTGTTGATTAATGACAAGGGGTTGTGTGGTGGATGGTGTGGTTGATATGCTTAGTCCTTGGGAGACTAGATTTTGGGATGTTTGAGGTGTGGTAGATGATGTGATGATTGGTTGAGAGATTTGGGTTGATTCCACTTGGTGTTGCAATATCAGTGGCATGTTTGGAGGATTTTTTTATGATAGATGTGTTGGTTTGATTAGTTCTTGGGGGTTGAATTGATTTGATTGGTTTTGGATTGATGTGTTTAATGAAGGGATTTTCCCTATACCTTGAATTGGTGTAGATGATGATGTCAAGATAGGGAATGGTGGGAATATTTTTGATGTTTTCCCTTGTGGAAGTGAGGATGAAGCATTGAAAGTACCCACTTGTCCAAATAAATCCACTTGTCCTTGTCAGATGTTGGGATTGTAGCCATGTGTATCAATGGAAAATGCAAGGGTAGCATGAAAAGTGGATGAATTATTTGTATCATGGAAGATGAGTGGCACATATGGTTGCTTACTGTCTTGTGGGATGGTGTTTGGCATACATAATACTGTATTGGCTTCCAAATTTTTGTTGTTGACAAGTGGATGCCCTTGGAGGGCTTGGAGTAATGAACTTTCCTTTGTGATCATAGGTTGACTTGGGGCGTGAGATGATGATGGTTGATTGATTGGTTGGATGATGCCTAGAAATGAAGATGTGAATGATGTTTGTGGTATGTTCCCCAAAGGTTGTTCAAAAATTGTGCTCACATCAAAATCAGAAGGGATTTTATCCCCTTCTTTTGCCAATGCCAACATGTATTGGGTAGGATTTAGCCTCATGAATATGTTGACAAGTTTGTGAGTTTCATGATTTTGAACTAGTTCAAGTATTTCATCTTGGGATATTTCTTTGAAGTTATTTGTGACATCCTCCACTTGGAAACCTCCCTCTTGAGTATCTTGAGGTAGTTGAAGGGGATTAAGTGGAGGGTTGATAGATACCCTAGGGTTGAATTCCGTTTGACTTAAATCACTTGAGTTTGATGTTTCTTTGTTTTTCTCCATGATCTTCTTGTGTTGTGACCTTGTTTGGACCATAAAATTGGGATAACTTTTAGGAATATGGGAGGTGAACTTCTAACTCCTTTGGTTGATCTAAAATTTCGGTACAAAAAAATTTTGTAGGATGTTGTAGGATCAAATGATGATGATGATAAATGAGGGATGGATGGTTTGAATGTTTTAACTTTTGAGAACTTTGGATCAATACTAGACCTTAGAATTTTTTATTTTGATTGGTTTGATTTGGATAATTAACTTGTAGATCCCAAGATGTTGGATGTAACCTTAGGATGAACTTGTCCAAAAGGGGTGCTAATTTAACTGAATGTGTGAGAAAGGATTAATTCCCACACACCTAGCTAAACAAGATGATTTTTATTTTGATCTAATGATTTACCAAAAGTCTAGCATAAATGATTTTTTCAAAGCTCTAAAAGTTGTTTGTGAGATGGGTTTTGGTAAATGTTGTGATAAATGGAAGTGTCAATTTTGATCCTAGATGAACCTAGAAGAACTTCTTTACAAGACCAAGGTGTTGAAGAACATGCTAGACCTCTAAAGTGTTCAAATCCAAAAGACCAATGTTTGACTTAAATGAGGGGTTCATACTGAACATACATGTCTAGATTATTCAATGGAATAAGTCTATAAAACCTTGTTACCTTCTTGCTTATTTTGTGGTGCTGTCTTAGGTTACGTCTTCTAATGTATCTTCTTATAGCTTTTTGAGTATGATTCCTAAGTTTGAAGTGATGACATGTAGACCTTTGCTTTGGAAATTTGACTTTACGGGAAATCATGAAGACAAACACATGTGTGGGGTTCAATTGTGTTCTTATCTTGATTAAATTAATTCTTTTTACCACATCAACTCATCTTGTTTAAATTCCAAACTAAATGTCTATGTCTTAGCTCCTTTTAATTCCACAAGGTTATTATGTGAAAATCAAAGAGTCAAGGTCATAGTTTCCCTAGGTTGACTTTGAAGAGAGAAAATTGAGACATGAGCCCAAGTATTTAGAAGCATCTAAGCATAAAATCCCTAGGGACAAGCAATAATAATTGAACCTTTCAAAGATATTCACTCTTTCCAAAGGGTTTGAAATTTTGAGGATTTGTTAAATGTTTGTTTCAATGTTTGAGATCCAAGCAATATGTTTGACTTGAAAAATGCACAATCCTAGGCTTCAAAGATACTACTTTATGAGTCCCCACTCGGATTTCTCCAAACACTAAGACAAAGTGAACAACTAGAGATTTGGTGACACTGGGTCCCCTCCACGACACACTTCTCGGGACCACCAAATCTCAAATCTTTAAGATCCAAAGATCCTAAGGATTTTCCTATTTCAACTTTGAATAATAAAAATGTGGGGCGGTTGTGGAACAACTGTTCTTGCACCAACAAGAATAAAGGTTTTTAGCTTCTAAACAATTGGTTCTTAGTAAGGGCTCTCATTCAAGGTGACCATTCACACATGACAAGATTAGCTCAAGATTATTTCAATCAAGAGGCCTCCCAATCTCTTCCTAAGAAGAGATTTTAACATATCACATGGATACTAAGGGTGACACTTGTCCGTACGACACATCCACACCTATTGCTTATGATTTTCATCACAAAGACAACTTTATATAGTGATTGAAAGAGCTTGGATTTAGCTGGTTACCGCTTGGGTCGTTCCCACCTTTCAAAGCAGGGTGGTAGGCCCTCTATAGGTACACAAAAGCAAGGAAGTATGTTTGTTGTCTGATCTCCTAGATCACGTGATGCAAGGAGAGAGAATTCACAACGCATTTTCCTCACACTAGCATGGGGTTCATTCTAAATCCAAATTGAAATATGTGGGGGATTAAACAAAATGTCAAAAGAATTATTTTGATTCTCAAGATCATCGAGTAGCGTGAGAGAAGAGCATACACATTCAATGACAAGAATTGCAAACCATAAAACAAAGAATTCACAAGTTCTTTTTAATCCTCAAAGTAAAGGTGAGTTCATCTTAAGCACCAAACTGAGTGTGAGTTGTTTTGTTCAATTTTATCCCACAAAGAAATGTCTAGTAAATTTCTAAGTTCAATTTCAGCCAACTTGAAAAGATCAAATCAATGGTTAATTTTAAACCCAAAATAAAGCTAGTTGGTATAAAATAGAAAATGAAAGCAACAAATTGATGCCCTAGACTATTACAATGAGCATTTAAAAATGCTTTTTTTAATTCCAATGCCCAATTCTCCCACTCAAATCTGCTTGTTAGTTTTTTCTGAATTTCTCCACCTTGCTACACCATCATATTAGTGATCCCCATGTGAGAGAGGTCACCACATTCTTAAGATCTTGAAAACTTCTATTTAAATTGATATTATTTTAGCTTTATCAACAAAAGTTTCCAAAAGTAGATTTTGAATAGAAATTGTAGTTGGATTTTCTTCCAAGTTAGCTGAACCGCATTTAAAACTGGTCGATATCACATCACTTATTAAAACATGAGAAGCAATCCAAAAATAGCTGCATATTCCATTCACCATTACTACATTCAAAATCATGATCCAATCTTATATCTATCTGAAAAGAAATGGTGTTGATGTTAGAAAATAAACATGAATCTATTCACTTCCTTAGCGCAACCTCAAAGGCTTTAAACTAGCGCTCACACAAAATTCCATATTAAGACAACACATCGATATTGAGAAAGTAGAAGAAGTGCAAGATTAAGACAACAATATGACCATAAGAGGAAGGTTGTAAATACAAAGAAACACACAAACATCTAAATAATAAATCTTTTCTCTAAAGACCCAGTTACACAAGCATATAGAGAATTGAAGAACACAACTTTAATGCCATGTAAAGAAATCAATCACCAAACCAAGAAGCAACACTATTGATATTGAATAGCAATATTAAATTCAAAGAACTACAAGTTGTAGTAACCATTAGATGCCATTATTAGCTTAGTAAAATGACACCATTAATTCATGAAATGACCTCCATGTGGCAGGATCTTTTGTGCTTGTAACTTATTAAATCAATTGCACTACTTTACACTAAAGCAATGAAATACAACAATTAAACATTTGATTCACTCTCTTTCCAAAACTGACGTGAATATTATCTTTATAGAAATATCTCTATCTTAAGAATGATGTCGCACCCAACAAAGACCATACAGATAGGAATTTCTAAACGTTAGAAATCATATTTTAACATCGATTAATGTGTTTCACTATTACTGTGGAAATATTTAGAAATCAAATAAAGGCAAAATCTATGTTACTTTAAAGATTTTTCAATATAAATAAATTCTAGAAATCAAATGCAATGCTAGTATGTGTTGGCATTAGTATAAAGTCAAAAAATCAAATGTAGCGCTAGCATGCATTGGCATCAATATATGCCTATCTATTCGGGAAAAGAAAATAGATTGAGAAATAGATTTGAGTATTTCTAAATGGTTTATAGTCCTATCCATACAGATAAAGGTAAAATCTACTTCATTATTCGACTGCTCAACTCTATTTCATTATTCAGCTATCTCTGAAATCGGGGAACAAAGCTTTCTAAAGTTAAAGTGACGACAAACCAGTGATCGATCTATGCATAAAATATAGAAAACATGAAACACATGTATATTAGAGAAATGTTGAAAAGAACAATGGGTGTCAAAATGTGAACACTAACCTGCATTTTCTCAAACATTGACAAATATTAACATATTAATCATTTTAAACAAACCAATAAAGCATTCCTATGAGATACTTAAACATGCTAAATATGCAAACAAGATAATAAGAAACCAAGGAAGCTAATAAAAGCATATAAAAACATATTCAAACCCTATCCCATAGTGGGAGTGGTGCTCCTTTGATGTGGAAAGAATTCCCTTTCCCTCCCCCTTTGATAAGCTTCCAAGATTAAAATGAGTATAAAATCTAAACTAAAATGATGAAAATGAAGCATGTAAGTGAGTGATTGTGATGGGGAGTCTTATCTTTCAAGAGAAATATTGCTCTTACCAAGACCTATTCTCTGGTCTTCCTAGGGTATTCCTCTCTACCCTACTCAGGGATCTCTCCTAAACCCCTCTCACCTCATAAGACTCTCCACCAATTTCAAATTCTCACCATTGCTCTCAATTCACCACTAAGCTTCCCTGGGCTCCACACTGACCCAAAGTGTCCTAACCACTCCAGGGGATAGGAAAGGGTATTCTCACCATCCCCTTATTGATTTGACTCCTCATTGATCCATCTCATAGGATTCTTTCACCTTGTACCCATTGCTTTCTTGAAAAACCCAATTTTAGGCCTTGTAGCCTTTTGCCCAATTAGGCTTCCTAGAACCCATTTTCTTGGCTTTTCTCAAAAACGGTCTTAACAACCCCCAAATATTTTCGTAGATTATTTCTAGTGGTACCCTAGGATTTAATATTTACTAGGTGTTTAGTCCCTTTGGCGTCCGTACATATGACTGTCCTCATACCCCCTATTTTCAAGGGTTTCTAGGGTTTTGGCTCCTTTTTCCAACTTTGAGGGCTTCAATGACCTCCTCAACTCTCCTCCTTGCACACACATGTATGGAATACATGTTCACACACTCTCATTCTCTTGATTGGCACAAACCAATCCATTTAGCAACTTTCTTTATTGTTGTCCTCTCCAAGCCACTAGCCAGAATGCACTTACACTCGCCTAGTGCTTGATGAATTCACCATCTCCCCTACAAACCAAGACACCACACACCATATTTAAACTATAAAAAAAGTCCCCTACTTGATTCCAAGTGGCCATGGTAGCCTTGCCACGTGAATTCAAGTGGGGATCATTATTTACAAAAACTGGCCTAAACTGGTAGTGAGACCAAGAACACCAAAAACTTGCAAAATGACAACCATTTGAATTAAATGACTAATCTAATGCTTCACACAGTAAGTAAATGACACAAATGAAAGACTCAAAGCATCATACAAGTCCTTTCAATCCATTATTGACTGGATGAAGGTTCAAACACATAAATTCAACCAAATTTTTACTCTTCCAAGTCATAAAATCTCCTTCTCAAATTTCAATTCATACAATCAAACTTCCAACCCAAGTATTAGGGTTTTTTTGACCTTATATACCTTTCTCCCACGTGCTAGGACCCTTGGGTCGGGCTTAAAGCATCATTTAAGCCAGTTTCCAACTTCTAGGCCAAATTTCCAAGACAACATTGTCTAGTTTTGCCTAATCTACTCATTGAGACTTTTCCTGACTTCAAGGCTTGAAACTAACCTAGTTTTCCACTACAAAATCATCAATTCACCCTTGGGAATTTATCAATTAGTCCTTATTACCTTGGTGGTTGGATAGAACCACCTACAAGCCAAAATTTCCAAGATCTCACCAAAAGACCTTGAGGTGCTCCTGCACCATTCTCCCCCTGCAACAAAGAAGTTACAGAACCTGTGGTGTCAAGAGCTCCTCACTAATTCCATGCTTCTTAAGGTCACCTTCTACTATCCAAGTAGCTTCTGACTCTGGTTGATGTCTCCACTTCACTAGGTGCTCCTTGTATGTCTTGTGCCTAGTCTTCTTCACCCTTGAGTCTAGTATCTTGTCCACTTGTGGTATGATCTGATTAGGTACCTTGAGTCCTTCCACATCCTTACTGACTTCAGCACTATACTTTTCCTCATCCATTTCTGGTCCTTTATACTTCACCAAGTCCTTCACATTGAAGATAGGCGAAATAGACATCTCCTTGGGTAACTCCACCTTGTAGGCATTTGATCCATACTTAGCCAACACTTTACATGGCCCTATCCTTTTCATCTACAACTTTCTTGGTATGCCTTTCTATAGTCTTGCCTCATTCAAGTATACCATCACCATATCACCTATCTCAAATTGTAATTCTCTTCTCCCTTCATCTCTCTTAGCCTTCAACTTTTGATTAGCCTCTATCAATGTCTTCTTTACCTACTCATGAACCTCTCTCATTGACTGAGAAAAATCATCAGCATGTCCACTGATTCCTTCATAACCTTTTAGATCTCTAAGCTCAAGTACACCCCTTGGATGTAAGCCATATACTATCTCAAATGGACTCTTACCCATAGTCCTATTTGTGCTATCATTGTAAGAAAAATTTGCTTGTGGAATCACTTGTTCCCATCCTTGTCCATACTCCTTAGTTAAGCATCTCAACAAGTTCCCAAGTACCCTATTGATCACCTTTGTCTGTCCATCCATTTGTGGATGATATGTTGAGCTATGAGACAAGTTGGTTCCTAGCCTTTTCCAAAGAGTTTTCCAAAAGTGTCCCATAAACTTCACATCTCTGTCTGTAACTATGCTCTTTGGCAACCTATGTATCCTCACTATCTCCTTGAAGAATAGGTGTGCAATATGACTTGCATCATGTGTTGTTTTGCATGGTATGAAATGGCTCATCTTGTTGAATCTATCCACTACAACAAACACATTGTCCAAACCAGTTGGTGTCCTAGGTAGAACTACTATGAAGTCCATGCTTATGCATTCCCATGGTCTATTTGGAATGGGTAATGGCTGATAAAGACCTATATTTGTTGATGTAGATACCGAAAATTGGTCTAGGCGTGCGAGTACACATTTCAACATAATTTTCTATAGTCCGTCGTCTTGATTAAATAATGTCAATTATTTAATTGCCTTTCTAACACATATTTCCTCTATTAATTAAATACCCTTTTTAATTAATTCATTAATTCATAATCATCCTTTATTCAACTTAATTAATTAAATAAATCATATTTATTTAATTATGTTGCGAACTAATTAATTCTTTCCCCTTTATCTATCAATTAAATAATTTATTATTTAATTCCCCTTTATCATACTTTTCCAACTATAATTAAATATCTTTATTTAATTATTCATTTAACCCCTTTTCATCTATAATTAAATATTTATTATTTAATTATTCATTTTATCCTTTTCAACAGCCAAATTAAATAAATTACTTTATTTATTTAATTAAAAGTCTCATATTTCGAATGTTGAATTAAATTAACATTTAATTCATTATTTAATTAATTATGTCACATGTCTCTAACATTCAGTTATCTCTTACATGCACTTATCGTCTGACTCGAGTTATCTCTATGAGAGAACTCTCCATCACAACTAGTCGATTAACTAGTTCCAACTCATATGCATGATCTATATTTATTAATTAAATATCTTTATTTAATTAACTAACTCAAGTTTGCATTCACATGCATTTATCATGCATTTATTCTCCAGCTTCTAACTTTGGCTTTTGCATACAAACTCTATTTCTTTTTTTTGAAGATGAAGATTGGAACTCATGTTCTAAAATTAGTCTTTACCTGTAGTTGAACTCACATTCTAACTCGCGTTCTATCTGTCACATAACTCATAGCATGACATTCATCAATCTCATCCGTCAATCTCTCTTTCAATCTGAGCCGATCATTTGAAAACACAAAATCTATAAAATGGCCTGTCATGATCATTATTCCTCCTCCCGAAATCATTATACACTTTTGAGAAGAAACAATCTTCGATATTTTGCTGAGACACTTGACGAAGTTATGCTTGCATTCAAACACATAAATCTGAAGGCAAGAATAACAATACAGCAAGATGGAGAAGGGCAATTGAGATAAATCGAGGAAGTATTTGCATATTCGGTGAGATCAGTCTAGTTTTTATTAGTTTAGATTAATCATGCTTACTTATCGGTCTTTGTTGTTTTATTTAGATCAGAATTGATGTTTAATCTTGTGCAGCAGTTAGCATCTTCCACGATTCTGAAAAATCTGAGTTACAGTTGATGTTCCCTTTTCCTTTTGACACACTCCACATTGTTCAACATACCTTCTTACATCTCTTTGCATTTTAGGCCACCAATAAAACCTCTCCACTAAATCTAGTGTCTTGTTCAAACCAAAGTGACCACTCAAACTGCCATTATGCTTTTCTTGGATTAGATTCTCCCTCATGGAACCTCTAGGAACACACAATTTCTTCCCCCTAAACAATAAACCATTTTTCAAGGTGTAATCAACATATTCACTGTGAAAATGGTTCTAAAAATTAGTACATACCTTGTATATTTATGAGAAATCATAATCCCCTTCATATAGATCTTTGAATCCTTCAACCCCTATGCTTTGTAGCTATATCTCTTGGATAGTAAGCAACCTCCTACTAAGAGCATCAACAACCTTGTTGTTCACCCCCTTCTTATGCTTGATGGTAAAGGTGTATGACTGCAAAAACTCCATCCACTTGATATGCCTCAAACTTTGCTTCTCTTGAGTGTTGATGTAACTTAAGGCCTGATTGTCGGTGGATACCACAAATTCTTTTGGTATTAGGTAGTGCCTCCACTTCTTAAGAGCCTGCACCAAAGCGTATAGCTCTAAGTCATAGGATGAGTACCTAGAATTTGCTTCATTCAACCTTTCACTAAAGAATGCTACTGGCCTGCCTTCTTGGCTTAGGACAACTCCTACAGCTATGTTACTTGCATCACATTCCACTATGAATGGTTTGTCAAAAATTGGTAAAATTAGGATAGGTTGGGTAGCTATCTCCCTCTTCAACCTTTCAAATCCTTCATTATCTTCTTTGGTCCACACAAACTTTGTTTTTAGTCCTCCGTTAATGGTGTCAAGAAACGGTGCACAGATTTCACTAAACCTTCTCACAAACTTTCTATAGAACTGAGCTAATCCATGGAAACTCCTAACTTCTATCCCTGTCTTGAGAGTAGGCCAACTGAGAATGGCTTCAACCTTGCTCTTGTCCATCTTCAAGTTCCCTTGGGATACTACAAATCCTAGATAGACTAACTCTTGCTTCATGAACTCACTCTTCTCAAGATTGATGGTGAGCTTCTCCTCTTGAAGTTTCTTCAACACAAGTTCTAGATGTTTCATATGTTCTTCTTTTGTTTTGCTAAAGATGAGGATATCATCTAAGTAGACTACCATAAAGACTCCTATAGAGTCCTTCAAGACCTCATTCATCACCCTCATAAAAGTGCTAGGTTCATTTGTAAGCCCGAATGGCATCACTAACCATTCATACAACCCTTCTATGGTTTTAAATGCTGACTTCCATTCATCTCCCTCTTTCATCCTAATCTGATAATAGCCACTTTTCAGATCAATTTTGGAGTAGTACTTAGCACCCCCTAAACAATCCATTAAGTCTTCTATCCTAGGAATAGGAAACCTATATCTAATAGTTATGCTATTTATTGCCCTAGAATCAGTACACATTCTCCACTTATCTCCCTTCTTAGGTGCCAACACCACTAGAACAACACATGGACTTATGCTCTTTCTGATCAGCCCTTGATCCAAAAGTTCTTGAACTTACCTTGCTATCTCTTTGTTCTACTCCGGTGTCATCTTGTATGCAGCCTTGTTAGGCAATGTTGCTCCTGGTAGAAACGATCTAAAAGAAAAATTGTAGGGTGGATATGATGTTGGTCATGGTTTTATAGCGTTGAAGAAATTTTGTTTTAAGAACATTCCATCCGAGGAAGCTTCCCTTTTCAAGTTCCCTATACCATTCTGCCACTTTATCAATAAAACTGTCAATTAAAATTCTTACAAAAACATCCTCTTCTTGAATTCCTAAAATTCCACTTACTGTAGTCATAGCTAGGATGTGTTCCTTAGGTCTTGTTCACTTTGACCTTGAAATTTAGGGAACTGCTTTCGGTAACCATGGGGTAAATTATGATATTGTGACAGGACAAGGGGGCCAACTTGATTACACCAAAGATTCAAGGCCATATATGATCAAAGTCTCCAACTCACAATGGAGTAAAGATTGGGAAAGAAAAATTATGGGTTAATTTTTGAGTGATGGATGAGCCGGCAATGGATTCTAAGGTTGAGGAAGGGGTAGGTCCCTTGGATGATGAAATGATTGATTAGGTTGATGATCAAGATGATGAGGAGGGTTTTCGTAGTACACAAATATCAACCTCAGGGGATGCTCCACTACAGGCGCAGGTGGGCACTGTGCCAACTCTTCCTCTTCTTCCAAGGCAAGATTCACTTGCATATAATTTGTTGTATTCCTTTTATATCTCCAAGCAAGTGTATTTAATTGTGAAATGATGTCTTCTTTCTCTGCTCTGACCCAATCTAAGTTTGGCTGCAAAACAAGAAATATGTTATCATGAGGAAGTACCATCTTGCCGCATGACGCGACAAAGGTTGTCAGACTTTCCAATCAATTGGATTCATTTCCCTAGCGGAGTCACCAAAAATATGTTAGCGAATGAAATAGCTCGGGATAAATATACTTGAAATAAATGACTCTCAACCCAATTTAGCGCTAGTATAAATCCGCTAACAACTCTAAAAAGACCACAATTGCATTTGTGACTTTCCTCTAAATTTTGTCAAGGTACAACTCCCTTACAAGATTTTCAAAGAATTTACCTAAGCTAAAGAACATGGGTATGCTTTTGACCAGAAAGCAGTAAAGGAAACCAACACTAGTTCATAAAAATGAAACTAATGCGAGAGCGTAAATCATAGCCATAAATAATTAACACAAAGATTAAAAATTTATGACTATCCCATACAAAACAACCTATCTCACAAAGAAGACATAACCATATGCATGTCTAACACCAAAATCAGTGTACTAAGCATATCATTAAATTCATAATACCCAGATCATGAATTATTACAGTCTGAAAATAAATGCCTCCATCCCTCTCAATAACACCACAAGGTGTATATCCGTGAAACCTCTATCATCTTCACCATTTTCTAATATATAGTGAACCAACCCCATTGAATGGTCGCCCAATCCATTTCTAAATTTGTGAGTCTTCTTATGTCTTCCCATCTTCTTGAAAACCGCTAAAGCTCAATCAAAATAATTAACTTGGGAAATGAAATGGCATTGGGAAAGAAAACTAATATTTATCTCACCAACGACCGTTGAATGACCTTTCACATAATTAAATAATTAATGCAGCATCAAGGAGACACTATACGAGAGCACATGTCTACTATCTGATTGGAAATGCAATTTAAATTGTTTCAAATCAACCATTTATTCGAACTGAATTGCTATCTCATTAAATTTCCTCGAGAGAGAGAGCAATTTCCAATCAATCTTCTATAAATTCAGCCAGTGTCACCACTCTTTGTCATTCAGAAGCATCTAACATGGTGAGCACCTAGAGCAATGGTGATTATATAAATGACTTCATTGTCCTGGAGGAGATCGAATGCAGCTTGTTGTTCAGGCATTTATCAGATTAGCTGAAGGAGGTCTTCACAATAGAAAGTGAGGTGGAAGAAGTAATTTGCAACATTCTGGGTGAAGTATTCCTAAGCCAAGCATATGTACACAACACCACCATGTTGGATCATTTCATATACACATTTTTCAAGACTTTCGGCCACCATGAGTGGAGAGTAAAAGAACTGGAACACTTGGTAAAGCCTGAATTCCATCACCGTGTCAGGGTGGCAATCAATGGGCTCAACCACTATCCTCATAATGGACTAATATCTGATGATATTTTTATATCGTCGGATCTTCAAGATGATACATTGGAGGAAGCGGTTGCTCTTCTTCACTCAGGAATCGTAAGGAATGATATGATATTTTTTGCAAAATTCTTGTAGTCGCATGAGAATTTATTGTCACCTACTCAAGTTTAATGCCTCTAGTCTATGAGTGAGGGAATTCGAGTCCTGATGTTTTCCATGTGTGCTTGAATGGAATTTCCTCTTTTTATCTTTTGTTATCGATATTAACTTTTTGTAATCGAAACGAACAATTTTGTAGTGTTGATACCATGTACACACAATCTTATATATAAATAAAATATCATTTTGGTATCTCTGTATTTTCTTATGCATGGCTTTGTTTGCTTCTATTCAAATCGTATATGAAAATGGTGATTTCTTTTCTGCATAATAGACTGGTTATGTGAATTAAGCGTATTGTTATTCCATTAATCACTGAAAAGTTTCCAGGCAATGAAATGGGTAGTTCGCATAACCTAATAAAACACTACTTAGGTTCCTAGAAGTTTGAAAAATGTCACCCAAAGGTATAACTTGCAGGGGAAGTCATTGACTTCTAACACATGACAACTCATCATACGAGTTGTCTGTACACACACCCTCTTTCAAGGAAAACATAAGTTTAAATAAAGTCATAAAACACCACCCAATGAAGGTTGTAACAATGCAAGTGGTAAAATTAGAAATTAGAAGAACTAACAAAAACCCTATCTGAGTTCAAAAAGAACCAAAGAACACTGTTTAAACATAAATTTAAAGTAAAATGACTAAGGCGAATGTAGTAGGATAATTCAAAAGGGGAGGGGGTCGTGCTTATGAGTAACAAGTACCAAACATTTCTTCAACTAAGTATTGATCCAGGTCTTTGGATTCTTTAATGGAAAATACTTTATGTCTATAGGACTTTGGGAGAGATCTCAAAACCTTCTTCACAATTTCACTTTCCTTCACTTCTCCACCAAGTCCAATAATGCCAGTAACAACTTCTTGAACTTGGATGATATAGCACACAATATCTTCATCATATATCATCTGTAGAGTCTCAAATATGTTCTTGAAGTTCTACATCTTGGCTTGCTTCACTTTAGAATCTCCTTCATAGATACTACTAATCTTCTCCCAAACATCTTTGGTAGAACTGCAATTCATCACCTTCAACAACTTGGAATCATCTAGCCCACATAGAATAGCATTCTTGGCTTTAGCATTACATTCATACAATTTGATTTCAGCAAGATCTATGATAGGAGTTGTAGGAGCAACATAACCACTTTTGACTGATTGTCAAATGCCAAAACCAAGAGAGTTTAGGTTTCCTTCCATTCTCATTTTTCAGTAGGATTAATTAGTCTCATCAAATATAGGACCCTTGTATGAATCACCATGTGCCATCCCAGATCTTTGTCTTAAGCTATTATGCTTCTACATAGGAACTTGGATCTGATACCAATTATTGAACAATTCTTGAGACTAAGAGGGGGTAAATCAGTCTACACAAAACTTAACCCCTTCTAAAACTTGAAACTTTAGCACAACTTAAACTCCTTTAGCAGATCAAGATAAAACTTTAAGCAAAGTAGTAACAAAGACTAATATAGCAATTTGAATCTTTAACACCTTCAATAAACTTTACCAATAAAAGATATAGCATTAATCATATTAGTAGAAAAAGATAAAGAGATAGAACACACACATGCATAAGGAGACACCAGATTTACATGGAAAACCCAATGAGGGAAAACCATGATGAGAATTGAAGCACAATATAAGGCTCATTGCTAAGAGAGTTGCAAGAAGGCTCACTGCCTTAGAGCAAGATACAAAAAGGATTTGCAACATTAAAGCACCAACCAAATCCAAGAGCAAGATATAGAGGACATGATGAGTTTCACTATATCTCATAGCAAGATACAAAAGATTTATAAGAGAATTACAAGGATTGGCAACACAACTCTCTATTGACTAAGGCATTGAAGCTCAATTTAAATCTTTCCTTTCATAATCTTTAGCATTATCTCTGCTAGATATTCAATACATTTCACACACACACACTTTTTCGCACTTGCACACTTCTCCATCTTGTTGCATCCTAAATGGTTGTATTTATATCCATCATAACACTTTAATTATTCAATTAGGTCAACTAGAAGGAGAATAGATAATAGGGAAAACTTTAGTGGTGAATCTTTGCCAATTGGCGAATAATAGAAATTGGGAGCTCCAAAAATGGTGAATAGTACAAGCTAAAATGAAGAGTGAATCACCAGGTTTTTACAACAAAATAATTTTGTCTTGATTAATTCGCCATGTAAACAATGCATCATTGGCACTGATTCGCCAGTAGTTTATACAGTAAAATTTAAAAATATTAATAATATTCGCCAGTAATATTGTGTAATTCCAAAGAATCAAGAAGGGAATCTACTATATTCGCGCCAAGCTCCCAGAAAGACGTTCGATCAAAGCTCGATTTGATCTCCATCATTCACTATTTCCAATAGTTCATGACATACGTCATCATTGTTGTAATGGCGGTACATCCCTAAGTGTCCCACCGATGATGTTCACTCACGCTAATAAGGCTTCCATACTCCACCTGAGGTCCACCAAGGCACATGTAAACCACTTGTGTAATTCCGAAGAATCAGGAAGGGAATATACAATATTCGCGCGAAGCTCCCGAAAAGACATCCGATCAAAGCTCTGTATAATCTCCACCATTCAATATTGCCAATAGTTCATGACATATGTCATCATCATTGTATCGGTGGGACATCCCTAATTGCCCCACCGATGATGTTCACTCACGTCGATATTCGCTCATAGAATGAACTTGCAGCTGCCCGATTTAAAAGCTAATCGATGGTAAAATTTTCAAGTTTCATTTAGTCTTACTTTTCAAGTGAGATTTTTTAAAAACACTTCATCCGTGTGTGTTCCAATGCATTTTCAATAGTGAATTTATGCTTGGTGGCGAGGGGCTCTGCCCCTCGACCCCGCCTATATCGCGATAGGAGCGTGTCGAGGCCGCTATCCCTGGACCCCACGAGGCGGCGTTGCCCCCTTGACCCCGCCAATGGCTGCCGCCCCTGGGCCCCTACTTCAAAATTAAAAAATATGGGGCAACTGCGTCGACCAACTATGCAAATTTTTAAAGGAGAGATTCGCCATTGTAATTAATATTTTTAGTGATTATTCACTAGGATTCACCACTGTGATCATTATTTTTACCAATTATTCATGAAGATTCGCTAGGATTTTATAATTTTTTTAATACTGTGCATAAGATTCGCCAAGAAAAATAATATATTTTTTCAAATAAAAGGAAAGATTCACCAGGATTTTACACCTTTGCCGAGGGGGGGGGTTCTTAAATTTATCCCTGATAGATAACAAGTTCAACTAGTTTGCCACTAAAGAATAATGTGGTCCTATACTGAGGATAAAGAGGACTAAAAACAATCTTAACACTCCTTTCAATGTGATCTAAAATGATTTACATGCATGTGCACATCAACCTAAGTCGACATCAAGGAAACATGTGGATGGAATATGAAGCATTTAACCAATCAACTCATAAACACTCTTTCAATTAAATTTACTTGGTGTGGTCCTAAACAAGATAGTTCAAAACCCAAATCTATCATGGCACATCTTCCATTGCTAGTGCAACCCCCCAAGCACACGACCCAAGAAAAGGAACAAGTTGCGTCATCCAAATGTCCACAGATAACCTAGAAAGTCAACACAAGACACAATGTGACACCAAAGACTCCAATTAGCAATATACATATCACATAGGGATGTTTCTTGAACATTCAACATCACTTCCATACTCTTCATTTATATTGTCATGCCATCAACAACCACTACAGATCAAACAGATACAAACAACTTTATTTAGGAAACACATAATACATAACCAGATGATATAACATTTGTAGAAAAACTTGTAGACCACTTCACTATATGAGATTAGAATTTAGACATTGTATAGACATTGTGAGCATATTCACCAAGCCGCAAGAGAAAAGACATCAATGTGGAGAAATGTGGAGCATTTCTCGGACCCGTCCAAATAACTAGCAACACTGCCAACCTTTTGCAATTCACAAGAACCTCCTCGGTAACACAGGTGACCTGAAAAAATAGGAGTGAAATGTACATAGAGCACTAACATTGAATACCAAACCACAAGAACATAATTGCAAAAATGAAGGAACAGAAAGTATTCTCCCAGAAAAAACTTCAATGCAGCTTCTTGAACTAAAAACATTTGAGCAACTTACAGAGACCAGAAGTTCCTTTCAACAACACATATTGTTAGGAATATCAGGAGAGAGCATGAGGCATACTATAGACCTTCAAAAATATATCTCCAACATTATTCATGCTTCTAATCCTCATCTTAGTGCTTCAAATCATCATCATAATGCTTCTAATCCTCACCTGAATATACCATTATAAAATCAACTTTGCTGATAGTAATTATACATTATATGAACATTAGCAACAATACTTCTTTGATAAGGAATGGCATCCAACCATGAACTTCAATTCTTATTTTCTTTGATAAGGTGTGACATCCAACCATGAACTTTTTCAACTCTTATCTTTTTTGATAAGGCATGGAATCCAATCATTGTTAGCCCAAACTGAATATAACAAATATAGCCAATGCCAAGGACTAACAACATATGATGTTGACATCAATTACAACTAACAATCAATATTGACAACAACTTCCAACAATCTCCTTAGTGTTAACATCAATGAAAAACATCAGTGTTGACATCAATGACAACAACACAACCAATAGTGTTGACATCAACGGCAACAATTTCCAACAACTGTAACCCTAAAAATTTTCCTAGATATATTTGGATGAGGTTGGAGATATCTTTAGTGTTTAAAGAGATCATTGGAATGGTGAGTCTCTAATTGAGGTTTTAATAAATAGACTAAGGATTCTAAAACCTATTGTTGGACATGAGCTCAACATACTCAATGGAGAATGGTCCAATAGGTATAATTGACATATTTTCCATATGAATTATAGTTTCTATCATATATTCATGTGAATGGGTATTGAATTGTGGATATGCTAGCTATAAGGATTGGTTTTTTATTAACCTATGGAGTTAGTTATGAGGATGAGTTTAAGAAGTATAATGCATGGTTAGTGGTTATGGGTTGATTCTCTAGATGTGGGAATAGATATTTAGAGGATATTTTACTTCTAAGTATGTTACAAATTTGGTTAATATCAAGATAATTTGTAACGATCAGCTCAAAAGAAGTTCAAAAGTAAGTCACCATTTTTTTTAAAAGGCTTAAAGTACAAGAGCCATCATTTCTAATATAGATAAATATTATACTTCTTTTATTAATCGACAAAACATAAGGCTCATACCAGTGTGGCAGTGGGTCTCTATAAATTAAAGTCCACTCCAGCGAATTTAGCCTACAAGGCCACCACGGCTAAAAAAGGGAAGGAGAAAGGTACGCTGGACTTGATTGATAGGGAAGGGAAGGGAAAGACTCTAGAGGAGACACTATTGTGGGGACTACTGTGACGACTAGTGGGGAAAATACCAGAAGGAGATCTGGGAGGCTTGCAAAGAACAGTAAAAAGAGGCAGATAATTGAGGATTTAGAGGAGGAGCGGTCTGACAACAAAGAGCACAAGGAAGAGGAAACTGAGGATGTTGAGGACGAGAACGTGGAGGGGGCCCTATTTACTCCTGAGGACAACAAGATTCCTAAAGATGGCTCTGCCTCTCACTCTTCAAATCCCCTGGTTGAAGAGCCTGAAGAGGTCCCAAGGACCATGGACATTGGGGAGGAGCCTTGTGAATTGGAGAAGAAAATGGACACGCTCAACAAAAGGCTTTGTGGGTTGACCCGCTTCACTATGAAGTTGGGCCATTTCATCACTAGCACCCTGTCAAATGCTATTAAGGAGGAGCTAGAGGGAAAGAACAGTCGGGAGAGCAAAGAATGGATTGGTGATGAGGCCGTGGACCTCCTGGTTAAAAACTAGGATAACGCCAGTTAGCTGCTGCCTATGTCGGTGTCCTGTCTTTTGGTTGCCTCTCTATGGTTTATGTGCTGTCTGTGGGCTATCTTTGTTTCTGTTTACTTTAATGTTTGCTTTTTAGTCTTGCTTCTTTTTGGCCCTTGTGGCTCAATGTGAAGGGTACGGCGCCCTGAAAATGCTGCTTAACATTTCAAAAACATCAAGAAGGATTACAAGAAGTGATCTTAGAAGTACAAAGCTATGTCACACTTTTTAAAAGAAACGGTCAACATTGATCCAACTTTTAAACTTGAATTACTAAAAAGTGACATATATATTTTGAATTTTGAAATGATGTAAAATAATGAAATATTTTTTTAGTATATTTTATGCTTGTATTTTTAAAAAAAATTAAAAAATTATTTGAATATATTTTTTTTATAAATTGACACTATAATTTATTTGTTGAAAAATGAACATGAGACGTCAACCTTTATACAGTAATTTTTAATTTTTTCTCCTTCAATTTTTTTGTGTGTATTTATAACTTGAAACTTTAGTGCATGGATATATTTTTTTCCAAATTTGATAAATATATATTAAAATGTGTGTGTATTAAAACATAGTTGTTTCCATTCAACGTAAACTTTCATATTATCTATTTATCTAAAATGGAAAATAAATTATACCCTCTTGATATAGATTAATGTATCTAGTGCATCATACTTTTTTTAAATAAGTTTTACTATTTTTCCTTGTCATGGTAATCAACCTAATATTTTGTGTTGATAACTTCTAGCAAAAATAAAAAGAAATATATAGATAATAATTTAATTATTCAAGTATATATATTTTTGAAAACTAGACTTGTGGATCTACAAAAGGGTATTTTTATATTTTAAAATAAATGTTATTTACATGAGTAGAAATTGTTAAAACATCAACTTTTTCAAATAAATCCATTTTTTTTGGTAAATTGGCCTCAAAGTGGTGCTACATATGCATTTAGCCAACAATTTTAGCTAGAAATTTTTTGGATATATCTAACTTAGCTAGAATGGATCTTATAAGATCATATGTTTGACCAAAATATATTTTTAGCTAGAAATAATTAAATTCACTTGTGCTGATAAGTTGGTTGAAAGTGTGATGCAACTTTGTACTTTTACCCTTGAACTAAATTTTTGCTCCAAAATTTAACAAGAATACATACTGTTGAATAAAGGCTTACTTTCCTCCCAACCATATTGACATCGTGAAACCTCATGAGCTCTAGTCGATCCCTCGAGCAAGTGAAGGACTACCAATAAACTTAGTTTAAAGATAAAACCATATTATTATTGATAATTGTAATATCTATGCACTGTATTAGAGGGTATGCAACTCTTTCTAGGGTTCAATTTCCCTAGGCAATCCTTCATCGGTTGCCACCCACTCAAGTGCAACATCATTTAAAACTTTTCCATAAACTTATTGTTAGGTGAAATGTCTAGATTCAGAGTATCTAACATCAAATAAGGAAGTCATCTAATAATCATTGGATCAAACACCATTTCTTGATCACCAAGATCCATGATGACAAGGTGAGAGTGTACGATGAAAGTCTAATTCCAATGATAAGATTTAAGAATACAGTAACATAATTCACAAATTTTCCATAATCAAATATTAGTGAAATATCTAAATTCGAGTATCTAACATCAAATAAGGAAATTATCTAATAATCATTGGATCAAAATCTATTTTCTGATCACCAAGATCCATAATGGTGAGGTGAGAGCATACGACGAAAGTTTAATACTAATGACGAGGTTTAAAATACAATAACATAATTCACAACTTTTCCATAATCAAATATTAGTGAAATATCTAGATTCAAG
>VCHN02000976.1:0-26994 GCA_007115665.2 Sequoiadendron giganteum | reverse complement strand
TGTCAATCTAGGGATCGTAAGCTTGAAAAAGGTGTTGCAGAAATATACTTAAGGGAGGAAAGTAGAAAATTAAGTGGGGATGAATGCAACTAGAACACATGCATAAATTTCTTAAGTGAAAATCTAGTTTAAATTTCCTATTCTTCCTTCATGTCAAGAATTTGCCAAGAACTATTAACTACAACCAAAACTATTAACTGTGACAGGAACTATTAACTATAACAAAAAATATTAATTGTGACATGAACTATTTAATACAACATAAACTGTTAACTATGATAGGAATTATTAACATTCTGTACAATAACTACAATAGGAATTGTAACGGTTTACACAGTAACTGCGACAGGAATAGTCTACACATTAATTGCAACAGGAACTGTGACAACATGCATAGTAACTATGATAGGAATAGTCTACATAGTAACAACAACAATCTGTGATAATAACAATAGTAATATACAACAAAAAATAAAACACACTTTGCTAAATTACAAGTACTTAAATCAAACTTTAACGAAACCAACCTTTAATGAAATATCGGATTACAAACTTAAATCATAAAACCTTTTATCAATACAAGTTTTAATTAAATTGATGAAATTCAAATTACACAACAATTAAAGTTTTAAATCAAATGGAAAATAAATAACACACAAATATTAAGAGTAGAAATAAATAAATGTCACCATGCTTCACCAGGGAGTGGGCCCTTGCTCCATGGTTCATTAACAATTTGATACAAAGCCTTTGCTGCAAAATTCTATATGGCTTCCCTCTAACATGATAAGTCACCCCCTTTATAGCTTATTACACTACCTTATAAGGTGTGAAACAAATGACAGTTTGTTTTACAATTCATGCCCTTCCACTTATTTCTATGTGTAAATTTGTTGCATTATTTTTCTAATATTATGCATATTCTTTTCTACACCAACAATCAGATTTTTGTGCCAACCTATTTTTTTGCATTATCTACTATTATTTTGTCCTCTTTTATGGCACTATTTTCACCTATTCTCTTGTCCTGTTTTATGGCACTAGATCTATGGCTTGTGGGTTGGAATAAAACCAACCATAAAAATAGGATTTTGTTGCACCATAAAAGTAGGATTTTGTTGTGCCATCAAAATAGCCATTTTTTTTCCTTCATCCACCATAATTTTATTATTTACAACAACAAATAATATATTCTATTTCGTGCTATAAGAGTAGCACAATAAATAATTATTAAAATAAAATTATTTTTTACTGTGCAGGTTCCTGTCAAGAACATGGCATGAAGTTTGTATGCTTATGGCAGGAAATCTGCATGTTGTAAGATATACATTCCAAGGCTTAAAATCACAATTCATATTAGTAAAGATAATCAGTAATTAATTTCAATATTTTATCCAAAACCTATATTAAATACCACTTATATGTGGGTATGTGCAGGATCATCATGGAAAAAATAGGCCCTTAAGTGGCAAAAAATTTAGAAAAATTAGAGTTAGGCAACTTGATGTAAAAAATTGAATAAGTTATCTATATTTTTTAAAAATATTTAAGAATAAAATCTATAGAAAATTGAATTTAGTTTCTAAACTACTAGGTTTATTTAAACAAAAAAAAAAAATCTATTTGGTGAAAATTTGAAATTTCAATGCAGTAGTACTTAAATTTTAGGGGAAAAATAAGAAGTAGGTGTTTGTATGACCACCCTAACCACAATAAAATGGTAATATTTTTAGAATATTTTAGATATAAGTAGAGAACTCATGTCTCGATGTGATGCATATTTTTTTGTAATTTATTTCCAAGAAAATAATTAATTATGAATTTTTTATTACAACTTTTAAAAAATATAAAAAATCGTATGTCTAACCATCTTAACTTGGTCAAAACTTCATGAAATTCAATTTTTTATTTTTAATCCTATCGTATCCAAAACATAGAATGTGACTCATGTTTTGGATTTAGAAAATGTGATATTGTTTGAAAGCTACAGGTGTTATTCAATCGGCTTGTCAATCAGGAATTCAGTCATAATTCAAATAGAAAATGAATAATAATTATTTATTAAATTCAAAGTAAAGCATAATTTATATTGGTGGAAAGTTAAGAATCTCCTTTAAAAACCCTTTTCATTTCATCAATTTTGGGTAGAAAAAAGTCGTCAACCACCTACCCTACACATACCCATCATATTGCCACTTTTTGGCCCATCATGATCTTGCACATACCCATATATTTAATCATATGCAAGATAAAATGGTAAAATGGAAAGATATGGAATGAAAATGGAATGTGGGAATGGGTATGAAGGTGCAGAAAATAGGCTGAAATATGACATAAAATGGAACATGATTGGCTTTCATCATGTAGCACCAAGTCCTCACATTCTAGCTACTACCTCATTCAATCTCTATACATAAGCTTTAGCCTTCTCATCTCCAGGCATATGTTGGGGCTCAAAACATGTCTCCAAATTCTACAACTTTTCCTCTTTGACCCATTCATCTCCTTCGTACGCTTTTTCCAAAGCATCCCAAACTTCTTCAGAAGTCTTTAGATTTTGAACTTTAATCAACTCGGAATGTACAAGACAATTCTTCAAAATGTACTTTGCCTTATTGTTTGTTTCATGTGCCTTGATCTCATCAACCATACTCAGACCATCATTAGGGGTACTGTAGGCACTCTTGTAATCTTTCTCCACATCATATCCACAAAACGCCAGATATTCTTCCATCAACATTTTCTAGATAACATAATTAGTTCTATTGAACCTTAGATAATCGTGATTAACTTTTCCAGCTATCTCAAACCTTCCTTAATTTATTAAGCTCTTCTCCAAGGAACCAAGCTCTTATACTGACTATTCAACAAGACAACTAAGATGGGAGTGAATCAGTTGTAGAAAATTTAAACCTTTTTAAAAAACTAACTGGAACTTATATCAATCACAAATCCTTAACTCTACTAAAATTATTAAACATTAAATGCAAGTGCAGAAATTGAAAATCATCACACAAAAAAAGTAACACCAGATTTACATGGAAAACCCAATAAGGGAAAAAAAATAGCGAGGATGAACTCACACTATAAGGAATATCAAATCTGATTACAAAGGGTCATTGTTAGAGAAAAAGGCTCACTACAAAAACAAGGACACACTATCCAAATCAGGACTCACTGTCCAACAAGGTTAACCACCTAAACGGCTTCCTACCATAGAGATACAAATAAGATATAAGAGATATTTTACAAAGAGAAGAAAATCTCAATGCGAGAGACATTTCCACAATTGCAGACATGCATGAATGATAGAGTACACCTTTAGCTCACTTCATCCGGGAACTCAACATTTAGATTTCATACTAATTTTCCACATTCACATCTCACACACACACTGATTTGCATCTATTTCACATCTATCTTCTCTATTTATTTGTACTTATCTCTTTGTACATCTTTCACCACTAACAAATTGTGTATTTATACCATCTTCAACTTTGAAACATATCCAAAGTCGACCATCCATCATTAAATTCAAATTAGGTCAAAACCAAAATATTCTAGGGTGGAATCTGATTGAGGGTGACCCAAACAAATGCTTCATCAACTTAGAAAGTAGTTTTCAACACAACATTGGCTAAACTAATGTAAAACACATAGAAAAATTAATCTCATGCAACCCTTATCATGATCAAATCCTTCCAAACACCAAAATTATCTTCAACATGATCATATAAAAACTTAACTCTAGAACCACAAGTCATAATAATTAACCAAAATGAAATCCAAACCATCAACATTTCTCCCAGAGCTTAGCCAAAAATACAGAAACCCACAATTCACAACTAGTGAACATAACTTTCAACACAATAAAATGAATTAAAATCTAGAAACCTAGATATAGAAACTTCCAATAGCCTTGATCAACATATCTAAACCACACAAATATAGGAGAAAATCCCAAAGAAAAAGCTAGAGCAACTATTGAATACCTACAACCTTTCTTCATTACCATTTTCTCAATATCCTCAACATATATAGCCGATAACCTATATCCATGACATAAATGACAACAAAAAATAGTTGATAACTAATTAATTAGTTGACATCAATGAAAATACCTTCATTCTTGCAAACAACCCAAAAATAATTCAATTCATTGAACATCACACATCAACCACTCACAAGTCATTCACAATGATGGATTCATTTTTTCTATAGTTTAAACACTATACAAAAACTAAACCATTGGTTGGTATAACTATTATTTTCTTATTTTTGACTCATATTTTACTTGTCTCATTATATATTTGACATCATGTAAAATGGGTCCTTAATAATGTTTTTGATTAAGGAAAAATAGGTTTTGATGGGAAAAATAGGTTTTGATGGGACCCGAAACCCAAAATAAAATAGTTTTGAAGGGACCCGCAACCCTATCTAAGGAGACAATGCTAAAATGTAGATAAACATATGTCATTAGTAGCCAAACAATAGAAAAATTTAAGAATACAATAGGACAAACAAGCTGCACAAGAAAAGGAAAGGGCCAGAACCCCTTAACTAAGTATAAACAACTTTTACCTAGGACCTTAAACCCAAAGGTTTTGAAGGGATCTTAAACCCTCAACCTGGTTTTTCTAGGACCATGGACCCAAAAGAGAGCCATTCAACATAACTCCCAGACCCAACAAGTTGAACCCAATAGAGACAACCCAACTGCCAGTTAGTACCCAACAACCAAAACTCCTTACCACCTCAATATAAAGGAGACCCACCTCCATAGGAGTTGAAGGGAAAGATACCACCAAATGAACCAACGTAACACTGTTCAACCCCAATAAGTAGCACCTCCCATCTTCTTCAGTAAAAACCTTCTCCACCTCCATAGAAGAAAGTACCCCCTCAATAGGACATTCCAAAGAAGAAAAAATATGCTAAAGTAAGAAACCAAGCTAGCTCAGCCAGGAACTCTCCACCTCAATATGAAAGATCAAGACTAGACCAACATAAAGGGTAAAAAAATCCCCCTTCGAAACCCTACTAGCAGGGAGGGCTCGCCTCCAAATGGAAAATAAGCAGAGCCACATAGATAAAGAATTGAGATAAAAATATTTGCATAGAAAGGAGTAAAGGACCCACATTATGGATCCCATAGAAAAACTAGCATGGATCACAGAGAGCCTACCACAATGAATCCCTAACAAGAGCCCAATAGGGGAATCCTAAAATCCAAACCAACGAGCCTCGTTTGCAAAAGTACCGATAGTCTTGCACTAGGCAACCCATCCAAGGAAGAGTAAGACACTGCTAGAAACCCAACACCCCCACAAAATGCTCCAAGACAAGAAGAACTACTTACAACAAACCCAACCGACCTCCAAAGGGAGAAGAAAAAGAAAGGTACAGTTAAAGAAACCCAACATTGCAAAACACCATTCAGCCCCACATGCCAATTTGGCCCTATATTAGGGCATCTCACTACAAACAACCCTACCCAAAGCCTTCCCACCACCATACTCGATGTCCACAATAGAGCTTCACCGAAGCCCATCACCACATGATCAACAACAATGAACCCCACAAAAAGACCACTAGAGCCTGCACAAAGAAAGTTAAGAAAAACATCTAATAGTAGAGGAGTAGGAGAGGAGGCAAGACAATAAAAAACACCATCGAATCCCACATTCCAGTAAGGATCTAAGACAAGCCAAAGACTCTCCTTAAACAACTCTAGATCAGGCGGAACCACCCCCGGCATCAAGGAAACAAAACTGAAGTTCAAGGCTAGATCGACCATAATAGAGGGCTCCACAAGAAGGAGCCAAATAAAGAAAAATTGCCGACCCCACAACAAAAGATCAACAACCATCCACAAAAATCCAAAGGAATCTTCAACCAAAACTGGGCCTTCATCCTCCTCTACAATAGGAAAAAACAAATGCCCCAAGCATTTCCCATGCACCAAAACATCATAGTAGAAGGCATTGGAAGCCTAGGGAAAAGAAGCGCCAAAAGGAGAAAACGGGTCATAAAGAGAGTCAACGCGAGAGAGAAATGACTCAAGCACAAAATTACCACCAGAGACAAGATTCCTAGGCTATGTTCCCCAACCATCCACTTCACTATCGTCCTTTGCTACCACTTCCCTCTCAGAACATTCAAAAGAGTCATTCTTGCTCAAACTGCTCCACCCTCCGCTCAATGCCATTCTCCCTTTATCTTGAAAATTAATAATGTTTATACATTTATATATTACGTTTTTTAACATTTTTAAACATTACACATTAATCACTCATGGATAGTTCCTAATGTTTCACTTCAATCCTCCAACTTCTTCCTCACACTTCTGATATTTATTTTGAACTCACTTTGGCTTAGTTATCATTTATGTAATAATAAAAATTAAAAATGGTGCATTTGAGTTGAGATATCTATAGAGCCCAAACCTAATGTATTCTTATATTTACTTATTTCCAAGGACTACTTTTAACTTTAATTTAACCCTTTCTTCCCTTTGTTAGGTAATAGTTGTAGAAGTGATATAGATCACCTATAAATTCATAAAAATGATCCATTTGATTTTAAAAATTAAATTCAAATCTAGAGCCAAATTTGCCTCTCTTTTTTACTATTGTATGTCAACTCAAGGTGTGAAAGAATTTATTTTATTGCTAGTGTTGTATTTAAAGAGGTAGTACTAGTTCAATATACATATCACTAGATCCAATTATTAAATGTTGGGCATCATTCTTAGAATTATTCATTGTTATTTCTTTCATATTATCAAGGCACATCTCTTAGATAACTTAGATTGCACAAAAATCTAGGCCATCTTGTATTTTTTAGAAGAGTCTCCTTAGTATTTTAATTAAATTAATACCCTTACATGGTTTGACATAGGGTAATCAATTATCCTTGTCAATTATAGATTAAGAAAGATAAAAATCTTATTTCTAGGCAAACCTAGATTAGATTGATGATTCACTTGATGGGCTAAAATTTATATTTCTAAATTTTTCAAAGATTGGATTTGGAGTTAAGGCTCAAATGCAAGAGATTATATCTCTAATCATAATATTTATTGGCGATTACAAAAGTGGTTACATTTACTAATTTTGAAACATTCTTTTTACTATCACTAACATCTATATTCAGTTAATGGCTTATATTCTATCATCTACCATAATATTTCTAATTGAAAGTATTTATTATTTTTATTAAATTTTAAACATTCATAACTCAATTTATCATATTATTATAATTTTTTTAATTACTCATATTATTTTTTGTTAAATTTTTAATTTATTATTTAAAAAGTCACATCTTTATCTAAGCTAGATATTACTTATTGATTATATTTACTTTAAAACATATTAATTTTTAAAAATATTTTCCCTTTTTAGATTGATATATTTTAATCCAACATTTTTTTGGCTGCATATATTAATAAAAGATGAGAATTTTAGCAAAATGACTTAACCCAACAATAATTATTTATGTTATGTTACATAATATAAACTTATAAATAATTAACTATTTAAAATACTATGATTAAAAAATAAAGTAAGCTTTCATATGAAGGAACACTTTGTTAATATTACAAGTAAATTTCAGAGCCTGCGCAATATAATTAAAAAATAAATAAATTTATACAATATTTAGAAACTAAAATATAAACTATAATACAACATTAATAGTTAAAATAAAATAGGTTTAATTAATCATGGATAATACAATATAAAATAAAATAAGAATTTTGATATATTTTCAATAATTGATTCAATCAACTTAATATTCATCAAGTGTTATTATTAAATATTAAACTATTTAATAGTTAAAATAATATTTTAATCAGTATAATAAGAAGAAAGAGTTTGTAGTTGATGTAAGGGAAATTTTAAACCCTCAACCACAAATTCATAATAATAGGCAAAGCAATGTAGAAAATGCTTGAAATGACACACAAATCTACAAGAAGTGTCTTAAGTTTCTCATTTAAACTCATAAAATTAAATAATAACAAAGGAAATCTAAAATCAATTTTTTTTGCATCCATGTGGGCTGATGAAATCCAATTCAAAACTGATATAAAAGTGAATTATAACAACAAAGTGTAAGAGAGGGGGACCAACCATGTCAAGGCCCTAGGTCAAGGAGTGTCGAGAGCAGTAGGCTGCCCTAACTTACCTTAGTTTAAGGAAGTATTAGGAAAGGTAGGATGAGAATGATGAGGAATATAAGTTTCTTCAACCACTCAGAAAGCCCAAGATTTGAGAGGAGACTAGGTGAGTTAGTTTTTAGGGTCAACTATGTGTCTTAGATAGCTCTTTGTTAGAGGACATACGCATGGTTCTAGGATGAACATGCGACCTACTGGCATCTCTTAGGTGCGTTGGCATCCGTACGGCCAAAGAACCAAAAAGATAAGGTCTAACCACTATAAAATGAGTTAAAAACCTAGTTAATGGTTTCTAAGTGAACAAAATAATCCAATGAAGTAAGAAACATATAAACAGATATGATAAAATAAATAGATTAACGTTAGGGTGATAAGAATGATCTCACATAAAAGCTTGTTCACCATCTAGCTCCACAAAGTACTTCCACCTACAAACAACAAGGAGGAAAATTCTTGGGGGTTGTATAGGGGTCTACCTTAGTGAGACCCCCATTTTGGTTTTTCCACCTCCACAGACAACCAAGTTTTCAATGATAGAGGAATAGTGCGATAAAGAAGGAAATAAGAAAAGAACACTAAAATACTACAAAACAGTAATGTGCTTACTCAACCAAATAATAGAGGAGAGTAGAAATATTACCACCTCCACCATGAGCACACAAGGCTAATGGGTGAGAGAATGAGAGGAAATCAAGCCTTTGTTGCACTGGTGTTGTTCTAAACTTGCTCTACTGAGTTGATGGAATGATGGAATTGCTGCTATGGAGTGAAAGAATGTTGCTGTAATTCTTGAAGTAAATTCTTAGAGCTTGTGAATTGTGAAGATAGATCATCCAACCTTGAAATGAATGATGGAATGATGGATTTGAAGGAAAGAGTGAAGAAAATGTCCATATTGGAGTCGGTCGATTGAAGAGGGAGTTACAAGCTGACTCCCAATGGGAAGTGTAATGCCTCTATAGGCTCTAGCCATGGGAATCTGTTAGGGATGTAAGTACGTTGCACAAACATTTATGTGTCATGCAAACATCCCCGATAGTTATTCCTCTAGTGACATGCAAAATAGGAACCAAGTGGAATGAGGACAACAAACATATGTGAAATTAATCCTTCAAATTCAATTTTCTAAAGTGAGGAAGGGTGAAAGGGGAATTTGCGTTAGGGGCACAAATTCACTCCTATAAATTTTTTCCCCACTTTAGTGAGAAAGAATACTGATGAGTGGTTTGGTAAAGTAAATTGAAGAAGTATTTGGGTTAGAAATATATACCTGAACCATCGGGGAAGAATACCATGATTTGGAAAACCCAAGAGTGTAGGACAAGCAAAGCACTTCATAGCTCCATAGAGCTATGAAGTTGAAGAGAGGAAGTGCCTCATAGGCCTATGGATTTGCAAGGAAGGTATCCTCCAAGAACTCTCACATGAAGGAAACTGAGAAAAAAACCTTACAAACCCATAGAATTGCAAGGAAGGCATCCCCCAAGAACTCTCACACAAGAGAATTCGAGAAAAGAAAACTCCATAGAGTTGAAAAATGGATTCATGGGTTCACCCATGAAGCACAATGTTTACCCACAGATAGAACATGTCAGGAAGTGGCCACACAAGAAAGTAAGCATACATTCACGTAGACCATCGATAGGTTGGAAGACTTTCAAAGGGGTCCCTTAGGAACCCTTCAAAAGGAAGAGGGGTCCACTCAAGGAATGCACTATTTGAAAGAGTAAGGTCTAGTTATGCTGCCCCCAAGCTAAACAAAAAGATGTGAAGTGGGTCTAGTCGAGCTTCCCCCAAGCTAAATGCAAAGATGTGAAATTGGTCGAGTTGAGTTACCCTTAAGCTAGACACCATAGAAATTTCTTGAGATAAAAACATTCAAAGAGATCCCTTGGAAACCCAATATAAAAAGAGGGGGTCCACTCAAGGGACACGATGTTCAAAATTTGGTGTCTTATTTCTTGAATTGATTCATCATCAAGGAATTTAAAAGGAAGAGTAGGCCCCCATGTGAGGGGAAGATCAAATATATTCTTGCTTCAAAGAAAGGTTTCCAAGTCATTTCTTTATGAACCCATGATGAAGGAAACATGTTTTGTTAGGGTTTCCAGTTGAAATGCAATTCTAACAAAGAAGTGTGTGAAGATTCTTGAGAGAATACTCATTGACCACGAATGCATTTTATAAAGATCCAAGGTGATGTAGAGGTGGAATTGTCACACATGAAAGAGACAACTTAAGAAAAGAAGGGAGAAAGATAAAGAGAAAACGAAAGGAAAGAGAACACGAGCAAAGGGCATAGGGGGATCTAGTTTCATGGGGTCATATATGTGCTTACTTATATAAATAGTTGATAACTAGAGTGCAAGGTGAAATATCATCAATCCCCAACCAGATCATGAAGAATGCACATAAAACAAAGTAAAAATAAAAAAATTGGGTCAACATTGAAGGGAAACCTAAATGCTCCCAATGCATTACATCATCCCCAATTTGTCAAAAGTCAATCACAAACATGGAAGAATGATGATACAAATAGAAGAAGGTTTACAACACAAACACCACACTTGTATCCAAGCACCAATAAGGGTGATGAGGGTCATCCAGGCACATATAGCATGATCACAGGGGAACACATCACAACACACACATATAATATAAAGATAAAGAAGGGGTCCCCCCCTAACACTAATCAACCAAGAGGTCATCAACTTCCCATTTTAGATCATTGTAGGGGGAGGAGGATGAGACTATAGTGGTGGAATGTTAAGGGGAGGATATTTTGACCCTTATGCAATAAGGTCCAAGGAAGAAGGACCCCTAAGGTCTTTGTTACTCAATTCTCGCATGTCTAAGGTCAATGAATTTGTGAAGATCATTGAAAAGGTCATAACTTCATCCATCGAGTTAAAAATGCACTTAACAAGAGTGCCATGTTTCACCTCGACGGATGGACGAGTTAGTGCTCAAGGTTCATTGCTAAGCTCACCGAGTGAGTCAGGAGTGGTGAAAAACTCAAGAGAAGCTGAGACTGGTTCCGTTACAAATACAAAAAAAATCAGCATGGGGACAATTTTGAGAGAAGGTGGGCTCCTCTTGTGTCTTCCATTGCTAGTAGGACCATTCTCTACTTTCTTCTTCATCGGGGTAGGAAAACTCCCCACAGATGACGTAAGAAGGGTAGAAGAAAAGGAAAAAATAACCACAACAGATACAACTGAGGTGTTAATAATATCTATGGGCTTTGGGAAAGGTGGTACATATGGAATGGATGTCAACAAAGGTGGTTCCACTGAAGGAGCAATGAACACCTGAACCTTTCTAAGGTTAGGCACATTTGCACTCATAGTGGAAGTTAGAAGTGATACAAAGCTAGTTTGAATGGGGACAGAGGGGAGGAGAGAGGAGGACACAATAAAAGGCCCTGAAATAGAGCTATTCATATCCTCTTGCTTCAAGGCTGCCTACTTAGCCAAGAGATATTTTTGCTAACACTTGCACTTGCCTGTAAGGTGGTTTCTCTAAATCTTTTAACTATAGGCTAAAGGTTGTGAAGGAATGGAAGGATCCTACTTAGCTATAGAGTTTTCCTACACAACTATTTACCATAGAGGAGCATGCTCTTTCGTGGGAGAAGAAGGGATAGGTTCAAAAACAATGTGGGGAGTCGACTCTAATTCCTCGATAGCAAGCCTCTTCCCATTCACTGCTTTAAAACCAAGAGCGGTAGGAGTCCATAGAGGCTATGACAAAGGATTCCCCATGGGGGATTTTCTTCCTACCATATAAGTAGTACCAAGGTCCAAGAGGCTTGGTGGGGAGGTCCAATATCCTAGTATTGGGTCTGCGCCAAGCTGACACCATCAGACTTAGTGGGTAAAGCCTAGAATTACTCATCGAATACTCCTACCAAGAAAGAGGAGTGGACGAGGTAGCCTCAGAAGGAGTGAGCTTCTCCTTTCCCATCTGGGAGGAGGAGGAGGTGGGCTATTTTGCTATGGGAAGGGTAAATTTTGTCTATCCCTTACCCCTAGTTTTATACTTCACATAGTTCATGTAAATTAGGTCCATTCTTGAAGGAAGAAGACCAAATGGAGTAGGCCAAAAGTGATCCAACCAATATCCCCCATGAGAAACCACGAGCTGGTGTCTAGTTTCATGCACTATGTGCACAAAAACTTCATTAGAAAATTTTAAATGCTTATCAATTACAGAGGTGATCCCATTCATGGAAGCTAGCCAAGGTATGCCTAGTTTCACCCTGAATAGGTTTGACTCATGAATAAAATTGAAAACCATGTCTATGTTCCTAGGTCCAACCAAGATGGACAAGGTTATTGATCCATAGGGTTTCAAAGTGAGGCCATCATGCATACGGATGATGAAATTTACTTTTTCATAAATTACTCCCTTTGTAGAGAGTTTTAAAAATAGAGTATCCTCTTTGATGACATTCACTCTACTCAAGGTCGACTAAAAGCCCCATCATAATATTTCCATTGAGGTGGGCAGGAAAGTATAGTGGATAATTTTTGTCATTTACCAATACATATTGCAAAGTGAATGTTACATTTGACAAACCGGTCACAAGATGAGGAAAAGGAGTAACAATAACCATGTTAACATATGCTTCGAGTTGAGTAACATAATCAGAGGGGTTGATAATGATATTAGCATAATGCAATGGAAATTGGTATGTGTATATCATAAATTCACTATTAGCTTTTTCCACTGATTTGTTTATGTTTTGTTTACTTCCATTGAGACAAATAGTACCGTCCTTGATGTGATCTTATATCTAATGATGCAGGAACAAGAAATGTTCAGTATCATGTTTGTTAACTTGATGGTATTGGAAATAGGTATTTGCTTCATACTAGCTAGGGTAAGCCCCCTTAATAGGCTTAGGGCTTGGCAAGCTAACAATCTTATCCTTCAATAACTTTTGTAAGATGGAGGAATAAAATTTTGTTAACTTTGTCAATTTTCGATCGTGTCTAAGGCCATTGTTATCCATAGTGGCTACTACATTCACAACAAATTTTCCTTTTCCAGAGATTGATATGATGGACTTCCCTTTAGGACTACAGTGCAAGGAAGGTCCCCCAAAGTAAACCAATGTTTTCTAGTACTCTCATATGATTGCACAAAAATGTACGAAAGAAGGGTATTTCATAAGGGAAAACTTCTCTTGCCAAGATCTCTGTAAGTTCCCTATGAACACCTTTTTCACATTGGAGTCTAGTAATGGGTATGCGATTTGTGAAAAGAGCGCCTGATATTGTGCTATAAAAATAGTAATCTTCTCATTATCCCCTTGTTTGCATCGTACAAGGTCAAAGATCATCTTAGATCCGATGTTGGCTTAGAAATCTTGTAGGAATTGGTTCACAAGCTGGTCGAACATAAAGATGGAGTTGTCAGGCAAGGAATAGTACCACTCGAGTGTTGTGTCCTTGAGAGATTGAGGGAATAGTTTTTCCATCAATGTATCATGATGGAAGAAGTTTATGCATAAGGAATTAAAGGTGGATATATTCATTTGTGGGTCCCATTTTCCACCATATTTATTGAATTTGGGAATATCCATCCCTTGCAAGAAAGGAGTGTTTAAGATTGCTACCGACAATGGGCTATGTCAAAAGAAGGACTGGCAGATAGGCTGGGTAGAAGATTGGGAAAGGTTTGCCAGCTGGTTTTACATTTTCCCTATATTTTGAAGAAGGGTATTTAGAATTAAGTTGTTAGAAGATACAGGACCAGTGGAACCTCCACCAAAGCCATTGCTAGAACTGCCATCGTAACTACCACCTAAGGCACCACCACTAGTCTAGCCTCTGTCGAAACCATTTCCACTTCCAAATACACCACCATGACCTCCACCAGAACCATTTCTAACTGTGCCACCAAAGCTACCAATAGCAAAGCCTCCACTAATCATCTCGCCAAATCTCCCACCGCCAGGGGTGATAGGAGGGGTTAGGTGAAAACCCAAAGGGTTTCTATTTACCTTGATAGTTTTAGAACTTTAAGAAGCATCGGTGATACTGATCGAAGGGACCATGTCGATCATGTACACAGATATGGGAGGAATTTACACTCTTAACTATCCCTCATTTTCTTCGAAGGGGCCACCTCGTAGTATGCTACCATGGTCCAAAGGGGTGGAAACTTTGGCCATACTAGTGAGACTAGATAGGAGTTCTATACCTGTTCACTCTTTTCCTACCATATACTTTATTTTGTTGATAACTTTAGCAACCTTAACCAACTTATTGTTATTCTCCAGGTGATTTTGTAAAGCACCCAACCCCTTGCTTAGACTAGCGACATATTCAAAAGGGATGTGGATAGCTTCAAACTCATCTACAAAAGATGATGTAGGTGATAGAGGAGGAGTAGGGACATGGTTAGTTTCATTGAAGAATCTTGACTCGCCCTATGATACCTACTCTTGAGTGGTTAGGCCAATTGTAGAACCAAAAAAGAGACCTATAGCGAAATTGGAAGTGACCTTCATCTTCTCCATCAAAAGGTGTCATAAAATTCTCATAAAATTATGCCGATAGGTCATGGATTGGGTTGTGGTTCTCATAAACCTTCATAAGACATAGGGGTACCACGATGAGAGGGTACAAGGGGGAAAGCTCAAATACCATCAAATGAGTAGACATTGGTTCACATTGGGTTCACCAAAAATGTAAGAGAGGGGGACCAACCATCTCAAGGCCCCAAGTCATGGAGGGTCGAGAGAAATAAGCTTCTATAACTTACATTAGTTTAAGGAAGTATTAGGAAAGGACATATGAGAATGATGAGGACTATAAGGTCTTTTGATCACTTTTCTAACCTGAGATTTGAGAGGAGACTAGGTGAGTAAGTTTTTAGGGTCAACTTTGTGTCTTAAATAGCTCTTTGTAAAAGGATAGAAGCATGGTTCTGGGACAACAACATTACATGCTAGTGCCTCTTAGGTGTGTTGGCATCCGTACGACCAAAGAACCAGAAAGAGAAGGTCTAACCACTAGAAGATGAACTAACGATCTAGTTAATTTTTTCTAAGTGAATAAAATAGTACTTTGAAGTAAGAAACATATAAAATGATATGATAAAACTAATCGATTAACACTAGGTTGATAAGAATGATCTCACACGAAAGCTTGTTCACTAGTTAGCTCCATAAAACACGTCCACCTACACACAAAAAGAAGAAAATTGTTGGGGGGTTGTATTAGGGTTTTCCTCAGTTGGAACTTCGTTTTGGTGTTTCCACCCCCATGGACAACCAAGTTTTCAATGATAGAGAAATAGTGTGTTAAAGAAGGAAATAAGTAAAGAACACTAAAACACTACGAAAAAATAATGTGCTTACTCAACCAAATAATAAAGGAGAGGAGTAGAAATACTACCACCTCCACCAAGAGCACCCAAGACTAATGGGAGAGAGAATGAGATGAACTCAAGCCTCTACTGCAATGGTTTTGTTCTACACTTGCTCTATTGAGTTGATGGAGTGATGGAATTGCTACTACAAAGTGCAAGAATGTTGCTTCAATTCTTGAAGTGAATGCTTAAAACTTAGAAATTTTAACGAGAGATCATCCAGCCTTGAAATGAATGAAGGAACAGTGGATTTGAAGGAAAGAGTTAAGAAAATGACCATATTCGGTTCAGTTAGCTAAAGAGGGCATTACAAGTCAACTCCCAATGAGAAGTGTAACGCCTCTCTAGGTTCCAGCTATAGGAATCTTCCAAGGACGTAAGTGTGCCATGTGGATGTCTGCGCTTCACGTTGGCATCCTTGATAGTTATTTCTACAATGATGCTCAAAATAGGCACCAAGTGGAATGAGGACAGTGGGCTTATTTGGAATTAAGCCTTCAAATTTGGTTTTCTAAAGTGAGGAAGTATAAAATGGGAATTTTTATTAAGGGTGTGAATTCACTCCTATATGAAAAGATAAATCACAAAAAGGGTCCCCCTAAATCAATAATATTTCACAAGATCCTAGTTCATGCAACCTACAACCTTCAAAGGAAAAATATGCCGCAAAAAAAAATGATTCAAAAAACCATTTGCAATTACATAAACCTACAAAATCATGGAGTTTTTCTCTTCTCCAAGAACTATGCCAAAAACCTCTCTAATAAATTTTAGAAAATAACAATCTAAAAATTTTCAAGTCTCAACCTTCAACATAGTAACCACGACCTTCATTTGTTGTAACTCCCATTTACTACCCATAGCATGGAAAAATCATCATAAATGTCTTAAAATAAAATATTAAATTCTAAAAAATAATCTTCAAATGGACAATTCTTAGAAATTTCCAAGATTATGTGAGAACTTGGATTCCCATTCCATATAAATAAGTACCAAATTTTGAAAAATACAATCAACTCAATATGTGTGCCTAGATTCTCCATTATTGCAATTAAGGAGCATTTAATGAGTTGTCACAAGTTGTAACTCCCCCAAAAATCAACTCCAATATTGGACTTTTGAATTTTAATTTTCAAATTACCTCCTAATCTATCTCCTAGACCAATATTTGTAATATTAAAAAAATATATATAAAAATTAAAACCAAACCATTTAGTATAATATTTTGACCTAATATTGTAATTTAATTCTCCAAATACACCATTGCAAAACCTTAGGAAACAATAAAAATTAAAATACTTTATTTTTAGTTGATGTTGATTGTTAGTACCCCTAGATGCTCCTAGATTAGACATGGCGAGTAGGAAATTTGTGAGAATAGGCTCACAAAATGGACTTGAGTAGTAGAACTACCCTTTCAAGTTATAAGAAACTTGTAGTATACTCCAATGCTAATATGTTACCCTAGAAATTTTTATTTCTTATTCCTTTCTAGTACTTTGTCTGAATGCTCACAATATTCCTCCCATAAATATGTATCCTCTCCTTCTTTCTTCTAATGGACTCATGTCCAACATGAAATTTCCTCTACTGCTAATGATTCTCTCCTCTCCTCTTCCAATTACTCAATTATCTTCTCTCCTCTTTCGTGGGATCAATCCCATGAGAGAATGACCACCTCCACCAAATTCCACTCTTTTCTTCAACCTTTGTGGGACTTTACCAACTATAATCCATCCTTCTTGTTCAAGAAAAGTTTGACCAATTTTCATTCACTACACTCATGCCTATAGTGACAAAAAATCATGTAAATTAAATATTTCTATTACTACATTTTCAACACCTATGTTCTCCTCTTCAATTTTTATTCTTGCTATATCATCATGAAAGTTTCTCCAAGGCTACACTTCGACCAGCAAAAATTTCACACTTTTCTCTTCCACATTCTCAAATTCAATTTTATGTAAACTATAATACTCTTCATAAAATTTAAAAATCACCTTAGCTACTGCAATTTCTACTCTTTCACTTTCAACTACAATACTAAATCACCTTCACTACTCATTTCCATCACCATATTCTTTTCCTCCAAAGGACTTGACTCTGCTACATATGTTTTCCCTCTTCAAAGGTTCACACCTTCAACCCACTTCTCCAACACTGCTACAACCTTTGTGCTTCTCTCCTTTTTCATACCTCAAAAAATGTGTGCTCTTCTTGCTTCACTTTTTTCTTCATCATCCTTTTGCATAAGGATTTCCTCAAGCCTCACTTCTGCAATAATTTTTCTTCTTCCACTCACCACTATTGTGAATTGTCTCTCATTATCTTCTCCAATTTTGTTTGCTTCCCCCATATTTTCATCCTTACATTCAACCCTTACCAAAGGGTTGCAACACTTTATTTTCTCTCTTCTTTTCACTTCCCTCTTTCAAAGGAATGTTCTTATTCCCATATTCTCACTTCCTCCTTAGCCTTCTTTCCAATACATTTAATTTAGCCTGGATATTTTCAATTTCTTCATTGTGCTTCCTATTTTCCACTTCTTCCTAATTTTTTTTATCAAAAATGGAGTTATCAAGGGTCTCCTCATGACCCATCCAATCATTCATTTTCTTCTTCTTCACCATTTTTACTCTATGCACCCACTGGTCCTAGTACACACTACCTCATGTTTGATGATATATTTTTACATTCAAGAACTCTTCATTTAATACCAGTGATGTAAGGGAAATTCAATCCCTCAAACACAAACTCCCAAAAACAAACAAAGCAACTCAAAAAATACTTGAAATGACAAAAATATGCAAGAAGTGTCTTCAGTTTCTCATTGAAACTCCTAAAATTACAATGTTTTGCATCAATAACACATTTCAAAATTGATATAAAATTGAGTTATAACAATAAAGATCAATCACAAAAATTGACTCCTTCAATCAATCTTGTTTCATAAGATTCTAGCTCCTATAACTTGTAACCTTCAAAGGAAAACTACGCACTACAATAATCCTCTAATTAAAAAAAACATTTGCATCTACAAAAACATCTTCAAACCTATGAAATCAAGGATTTTTTATCTTCTCCTCCAATAACTATGCCTGAAACCTCTCAAAATTCTTGAAAATGACAATCTAAAAATTGTCAAGTCTCAAACTTCAACATAACAACCACAATCCCCATCCTTTATAACTCCTATCTAATACACTCAACATAGAAAAATAATCATCAATTTCTTAAAATAAAATATTAAATTCAAAAAAACCATCTTCAAATCCACTTCCTCAAAATTTCCAAGATTATATAATAACTTGGATTTTGAGTCCTCACAAATAGGGACCCAATTTAGACGAATAAAATTAACTCAATATGGGTGCTTAGATTCTACATTGCGACAATTAAGGATAATTTAATGAGCTATAAAAAGTTGCAACTTCCCCAAAATTCAACGCCAAGATTGGCATTTAAAATTTCAAGTTTCAAAAATACCTCATAAACTATCTCCCACACAAAAATTTGCTACATTAAAATTAATACCAACTATTTAATACAACATTTTGACCAAATATTGCAATTTCGTTCTCCAACTACATAATTACCAAACCTTAGGAAAGAAAAAAAACTAGAATAATTTATTTTTTGTTGATGTCAATTACTAGAAGCCCTTAATGCTCCTACATCAGTATTTTTCTAGTGCTAAGGGATATTTGACATATGGTTATTAGTATCAAGAAAATTAGCATTTATTTTAATAAAATGACATGAATCATGCTATATTAATACACTTATTGAACTAGATGAGTGTTATGTGGATGAAATATATGAGGGTTTTGTGTATAATTTCTCAATATAAATATTGAGTAATCATTGTCCTCCTATGTGTGAGATGGTGGAAGAAAACTAAAAGGGATAGGTTGGTTATTTTAAATTGATTGAAATATTTATTTTTATATGAAAACACTTCATTATAGTATAGGTTATCCTCATAGACCTAACATAGTTAAAAATGGTAGACATTAAAAGTAGTGAGAATATGAGGTGACAAAACATTGACAGATGAGGTAGGATGGAAAATAAAATCAATGAGGACACTAGTACGTGGTAGATAATTTTACAAAATATATCGAGAAGAAAATTTAACCTTGAGATACACATCTAATTGTTTAAAATGTGGAGCTTGGAAAAGGATATAGACAAAATGTGATGTGTCCGTCTGAGAGAATCCTTTTAGTTCCTTATTTCTCAATCCGAGTTATTTGATATTACACAAGTGCTCAAGTAAGCAACATTGCCCTTTATATGACTAGAGCTTTTATACAACATGCAGATTTTTTAGGGGTGATACTAGAATGATTCCTTTTATGAATACTAATTGAACCACTTTCATCATCTTGTGTATGGAATAGTAAACCTACACATGAATGAAATAAATTGTAGACATGCATGATGTAGAAATGTCTATTGAAACGATGTGGGCTAATTGTAAGAATCACCACTCCTTTGATTTTGAGAAAGAGTGAAATTATGTTGTTAGTTATTTTTGAGTTTAGGTAGGCTATTAGGGGCTTCTTTCACTCTTTCTCGTATATATATATATAACAATCAAATAAGATAATTATTTTCTATTTAAAAAATAAAATTACTATTATTCATTTAATCATCAAACTATTAGTATTTCTTTATATATAACTATACCAATCAAATAAGATAATTATTTTCTATTTTAAAAAAAAAATTACTATTATTTATTTAATCATCAAACTATTAGTATTTCCTTAGAGTAACAATCAGATCTTTTATATCAAATAAAAACTAAAATAATATTTTGCATTAAATAGTGAATATTGATTTATTTTAAAAATATTTTTAGATGAAGTAAAAACATTAATATTTTAGTTGTTCTCATTGTATTAATAATTTTAATTTTATGTGTAATGTAACTAAAATTGTTTTTAACATGTTCTAATTAAGTTTTTATACCAATATAAAAAACATAGATAAAGAATTATTATAACTTTAAAGTTAGTAATTTAAAGTTGTTACTAACTTTCTTTAGAAATAAAATACATAATTGTTATCGTTTTCAAGCTAATCAAATATTTTAGAAAATAAACTCATAAAAAAGATTAAATCTAAGATTTGTCACTAAATATAAGAAATTAGACTAACAAAGTTATAAATAATGAAATTAAGAACAAATATATGATATAAATAAGATAAACACACATTAATATATCAAATAGTCAAACAATTTTCAATTTATGCATGAAATTGAATAGTCCATAAAAAATTAATTACTAAATTATATTAAAAAAAATTAATATAAAGAATAAAATAAAAATTGTGTTCTTAAATTGATTTCAGATAATAAATACTTATTTCTCATACATTAATTCTAAATCAATACATTGAACTACAATTTCAAAAATAATATTATAAAATATCCTATAACAAAAAATAAAATAATTAAATTATATCTTAGAATCCCGTTCATCCAAACATCACAACTGCTGTAATGAAATATAACACACCTACGCCTTAAAACATTAATTGATCCAAACATGAAATGAGAAATATACAACATGCATATAAATTTCCATTGTACTCACATCAAAGTAAAATCTTCTCAATAAATTTTAACATGTGAGATGCATACAGAAGCTAGATTGTGAGGCTAAAAAGACGAAAGATCTAACATATTCCATTAACCCAGCAATAGCCATAACCATCCGCACAAGATCCAATGTTGCAGCACAGGCTGGGAAACGGATATTCACCACAATCTGCATCGCTCTGGCACCACCATGAGGTGTTCTGGCACCAATCGTATGAAACCACCATCGACACTCCAAATATTAATATTACCATCATGATTACCATTACTGATACCAAATAATATTTGTTTCCCATTTTGTTTGCTGAGTAGTTTGAATGCAAAGCCTGGCTTAAATAAGCTGCATTTTGGCCATTCCTTGTCGTTATACCGGTGGCTTCTTTCCTCAAAACGGTGCCCATTTTGAGTTCTTTTCCTCGGCCGGCGAAGAGCAAAACATTGGAATTGCGGCAGGCAGATGTTTACTATGAAGTTGACTATAAAGAATAAAATAAAAATTGTGTTCTTAAACCAATTTAAAATAATAAATACATGTTTCTCATATCTTAATTTTAAATCAATACGTGAAATTATAACTAGCGCTTGCACCCCATTCGAAGTGCAATGGTTATGCTGATAGCAAGATATAGCCAGGAGAAAGTGTAAATTGCCGGTTGGAAGAGAAACAGGTTCATGTAAATACATAGACATTTTGTCAACAACACTTGCTAAATTGAGAACTTTTTCCATTATGTGAAACTAACAAACATTAAAATTGTGAAGGTATCATTTGTAAGTGTGGCAAAGAAGTGTGCAATTATGCGTACCATGAAGAGTAGGAGGAGTTGTACATTCTTCCCACAATGACATATCTTCTGGTAGACTATACAGAGGGTATTGCAACCTCCCAAGCAAGCCAAAAATAAGGTCTTCGATGAGCATAATTAGTTGTTTTCATTTTGTATGATGGCTTTAGTTCGTTTTGAAAGGGAAACAATCTGTCCCAACACCGCAAAAAACAAGTAGCAGTTTAGAGCGAGCTATTTACAATCTATTGTATGTTTGAAGGAGCTTTAAGAAATCTTCCTTAAGCTTAGCTGAATTTCCCATGTTGTAAAGTGCATCATATTTTACTTCTCAGAGGAAATCACAGTATGCATCCAAAACAATACATGTTCTACGAAATTTTTGGACTGCCTGCTGCACCATTTCGATGTCGTGGTTTTGTACGTGGCATGCATCATCACATATCTTCTGAGCATCTTCAATAGTGGCGTGACAACCTCGCACGATGTTCTCTACAAAAACTGCAATATTGCTTTGGTACATTCCACCGCAATTAACTGAAGCTGACTCTGATGGTGACAAAGGAGAAAAATCAGCCTTTGGTCCTGTAACATCCCCCACAGAGGAGCTACTGGAGATGGTGATAATATCTGCAGGTGGGTGGACGTTTGCCATTACCTGTTGACTTAATTTTTATAAGAGTTAGTTATTATACTTTTAATATAGGGATGTAGCACTTTTTAAGTATAATCTTTGATTATTTTACCATAACTAACAATATTCCTCCTATTATATGCAGTACCATATTTTTGTAAGTGAGAAATATCAACTTCTTTTATTAACCCAATTTTAAGTAAAATGTGTCCTATCTCCAAACTTAAAGATCAACATTATTATTTCCAACTACTCTTTTCTCCTTCTTCTTGAATGCTCCTATCACAAAGTTGAACCTGGGATTTTTTTATCTTTTTTGACTTTAAAACACTTTATTTATTTATAAATATTTTATTACTCTTAAAATTTAAAATATATCCACTATGTTTTAATTTTTATTTAATAAGTTTAATTCTTATAACAAAATTTTAAATTGCTCAAATTAGAATACAAATTCTATTCTACATTAATTATCATTGAACAAATGTGTATCTTCTTTTAAGTATTGATTAAAAAAACTAAAACTTTAGTGGCCAAGAGTTTGTTAAAATTTGAAACATAAAATTGTATTTGTCAGATCAATTGTATTTTATTATTTATTGAAATATCCTAAAACATATGTTATAGGTTTATTTATTTTTTAAATGATTTTATACCTATAAAACTTCAACAAATATACAAATTAATCTAAATACTTATGCTAAAATTTTGACTTTTAATGTACTTTTATTTTTAAAATAATTACTTCATTCGACTTGAAATAATTTAACAAACACTTTAAAATAGGCTCCTCTAACTCATGTCCAAACAATCACACAACTTAAATAACGTTACTAAGGGTGCAATGTCTATCAAACATAAAGACTTAAACTTAAAAAATTGTATATTAAATTTAACAACGTAAAGGTTATAATTAACTTGCCCTATAATAAAAGCCAGCTCTTACGGCTCAGTTGACTGGGCTACCAATTCCTCTGGTTTTGTGTTTTTAAAGAAACCTATACTTCAAAAATCACATCAATTATACAAATGAGATGGATGATTATATTATCTATGGCACACTTGAAAAATGAAGGGATCAAATAAAATCACAAGAGTTACCCAACAAGAGATCAAGAGAAAAAAACCATGGCCTCGATCTTAAGAAATTTTAACATATAAAGGTACCAAATAAGAGATCATACGATGACATGAAACTATTCTAATCTTTAGATCTAGAGATATAAATATAGTGTATGTAAATGCTGACAAGCAGGTTTGATAAAGATCTAAACTGGTGGATTGGAGTAGAGCTGATAGCAGTTGAGTGCAGTAGTTGCAACAATTTTCAGGTAACAGTGAGTGCGCTTGAAGAAGCGTACAGGCAAGCGGAGTGTCAAAAGATAAGACTAAAGGGCATTCTGATAACAAATCCATCAAAACCACTGGGCACCACAATGGATGAGAAAACACTGAGAAGCATAGTGCGTTTTGCGAGAGAGAAGAAGATTCATCTCATCTGCAATGAGATGTATGCGGGGTCAGTGTTTTCCGGTCCAAGGTTCGTGAGCGTTGCAGAGGTTGTGCAGAGTGAGAGGCAGTGCGAGAATGTTCACATTATTTACAGTCTGTCAAAAGAAAATGGGACTGCCTGGATTCAGAGTCGGAGTCATCTATTCTTATAACAACAGGGTTGTTAAGATCGGCTCGCAGAATGTCACCGAGTTTCTGATGGTTTCTTCACAGACGCAGTACTTGGATGGGTGCAAATGCTGGGCGATAGAGTTTGGTGAGAATATATTAAAGAGAATAAGAAGATGAGAGGTACAAAAGCATGTTTGTGCGGGGATTGTGCGATGCAGGAAATTGGAGTGTTTGGCCATTACAAAGAAGGATAGTTTAGGATCTGCTTGCTAACGTGAGCCCAGCCACCATGAAGACGTTGAACTGTAAAAGCTAATTTAGAAAAAAACAGAGTTTAAATCAAGAATTGAATATAGAACCATCTAAACATAATAAAAGCTAAAAAAATGCATACCTGTAAATAGTTATACAGTGGCCAACCACAGAAATATTTCAATGTCTTTCATGTGAAAGAAGTACGTCCACACAAATGCATCACAAACTCTATCCTTGCAGTTCTATGCCTCGTGCAGAAGACCATGTACTCTAATTGGGATAGCATACATTCAATCTTTTTAACGCACTCTGGTCCTTAAAATTAGTCGACATTTAATAGCTACAGTGTTGATTTGGTAACATATTAAATTGCAGGCCACACGCAAGATTGGTGTGGAACGACATGATCGGACTTGCAGCCATACCTAGTGACGTCAACTCACATTGGGAAACTGTGTTTCATCAACTCATTCTGGACTATTCAAGATCCTTCGTCAACTCACCATGGAGAGTCGATGACTATCCTGCAGATTGCAAATGTCATACGAGTGCCCAGACTGCCCAGCCTCTCCCGCGTCCTACCATTTTAACTTTGTTCACATGAGAACGGAAATCGAAGTATGGTGGTGGCCATGCCACATAAAAATCCCACTAGAATAGTTTAATCCGACATCAGACATCAGACATCAGACTAATCCGGTGGTATTTCCCATCTATCAGCGTCTGACAATAATCCGGTGGGATTTCCCACCCAGAATAGCCTATCGGCTAATTAAAACTAGAAATAAAAATATATTCTAAACAAAATAATATAAAACAGCTAAATTATATCTTAAAATTTATTGATCCAAAGATCACAACTACTGTTAAAACCACATTATCCAAAAACATCTCACCTAATCATATAATAAACTCATGAAATGAGAAATATACAACATAAGTTATATAAATTTTCCATTGTACTCACACTCAAAGCGGAAATCTTCTCAATAACTTTTAATGTGAGATTTTATTGCCAGAGGCTTACCAGAGACTGTGACGAAAGATCTAAATATATTCCATTAACCCAGCAATAGCCATAACCATCCGCACAAGATCCAATGTTGCAGCACAGGCTGGGAAACGGATATTCACCACAATCTGCATCGCTCTGGCACCACCATGAGGTGTTCTGGCACCAATCATATGAAACCACCATCGACACTCCAAATATTAATATTACCATCATGATTACCATTACTGATACCAAATAATATTTCTTTCCCATTTTGTTTGCTGAGTAGTTTGAATGCAAAGCCTGGCTTAAATAAGCTGCATTTTGGCCATTCCTTGTCGTTATACCGGTGGCTTCTTTCCTCAAAACGGTGCCCATTTGGAATTCTTTTCCTCGGCGGGCGAAGAGCAAAGCATTGGAATTGCGGCAGATGTTTACTATGAAGTTGACTATAAACAGAACGAACTGCAAACACTGAAATATTATAAAGAATGGATGATAAATACGAATATGGTTCCATTGATTAGAGTATTCTATTGTAGGCAAGGTCACGAGGTCCACTCTCTCGTCCCCACACACGGATTAGAATGTGTTATTGATCAGATAAAAAAAGTTTATCGTATGATAGATTACAGTCTAAAAAAAGTAAAATAGTTTGACACATTATTATATGGACATGCTAATCTTCTTATAAAACGGCATGTTTTAGACATGATAATATATAAAAACTCATAAAAAAAATACATAGAAACATACATAATATGATGTGAGAGCTCAGTGCAGGCCCATTAAGACGTTGGATAAAAGTGATGAATTTGGTAGCTTGGAGGAAACCTTATGGCGACAGAAATGATGAGATAATGATGTCATTTGTTAGTGTTTCCCGCGTTGTGGTGGTAATTTCCCATAAAAGTCGACATGGTGGCTTTTGCGAGAAGCTATCATTTTCACCGAATTTTGTACACCCATGGGCATTGGAGGCTAACATGAATAAGACCCAAGTTTTCTAAATTGTAATAAGTAATATTTCACAAGAAGATTAGTTTAAATATGATAATGAATAGAATAAATTTGTAGGTTGGAAAAGACTTTGTGTTGGGAGTTTTGTCATTTTGGATGTTGAAAGCTAAGGGTTAGAGTGCACAAGTTGTAGTTGCAGGATTAAATAGATCAAATTGAGGTGAGAGGTCACTAAGCACCTGAGTTATTACTTGTAAAGGGTTTTAAAACATAATGGTGGTTGTAGGTTTCATAACACCTAGTGTTTTGCAACCTAGAAATTTACAAAACAGTATGAATGTCTTGAAATTTTTTTCTTATTTAGACAATACGAATGTAATGAAAGACACCTTCAAATTTATAGCAAGTCTTAGGTAGACTAATAACCATTTTTCAATTTCCTCATATGATGGTAAAATAAATACATAGAATAATTGCAAGTTGGAAAATACAATGTGTGTTTTCAATTATTTCAATCTGCACGTTGAAATTTAAAGAGTGGACTTTCGGGAGAAACTAACCAAATTG
>VCHN02002862.1:0-15734 GCA_007115665.2 Sequoiadendron giganteum | reverse complement strand
ACCCTCAATCAAATACCCTCTACCATCAAACCTATTCCATCAACCCTCAAACCTTAAACCCTAATACCCTAGAAACCATCAACCCTATAGGTCCTCCATCCTAATCCCTCAACCCTATACCCTCAACACCTATCACTTTCTCTCTATCTATACATCTCACCTCTCCCTCCTTCCCTTCCTCCCACCCTCTCTAATTGTCTCTATCTACCGTCTCCCTCTTTTTGTGTACCTCTCATTCAATCAATCCCTACCACCCTCTCTCACTCCCTCTCTCTCACACTCCCTCTCACTACCTATCTCTCAAGTCTCTCCCTCTCACCCCCCTCACACTCTCAAGTCTCTCCCTTTCGCACCCTACCTACAAAACCCTCTCTTTCTCTTTGTCTCTCTCTCTCTCCCTCTCCCTCAATTCTCTCTCTCTCCCACCCCCCTCTCTCTCTCCCTCTCCATCAATTCTTTCTCTCCGACCACCCCTCTCTCTCTCTCCCTCCCTCTATCCCTCCCACCCTACCTAGCTAAGTCCCTCTCAAGCCAACCCCTTCTCTCCCACTCGCTCTCTCTTAAACTCTCACTTTGACCCCCTCTCCATCTCTCTAGGCTCTCTCTAAATTCTCCCTTCGTCTAAAGACATACATAAATGCATACATACAAGCATAATACATTTGTACATAAAAATATATCAGCATACATCAATATATTAGCATTAAAAATAAAGTAATAAATAATGTGAGCGCGTTATAACGCGCTCGCGTTATGTGCTAGTAGACATGTTCCCCGCATAAGCAAAAACCATGTCAAAAGAAAGATATAATGCGAGCACCTTATAATGCGCTCTCGTTATAACGCTCTCACGTTATAACTTGCTTTGGGAATTACCGAACTTTAAGCTTGGTATTTCCTTGGAATTCCAACCCAAAGGCTTGGAGGGCATTCCCAACGACCAGAGACGTGTTTTTAAAAAATCCACCATATTTCTCATAATCGAGTTCGTGCTCACCATCAGGATTGCACATGGTTCAATATCAAAAAAATAGAGCACATGGGTAATGTTGGGTTATCTCTTAGCTATCCAACGATGTAATTTTTTTCACTTTCTGAAAATGTTTAAGTCTTTCATCCATAATTTATTTTATCTATATCTCTTTTTTTTGCCAAAAAGCAGTGTTTGGTATTTTTTTCGTTATAAATTAACCGTTCATCAATTTCTCAAATAAATTACATTTTTAGAAACTAGACTCCATTCTACAAAATTTAAAAAAAAATTTAAAAAAGCAAATCAATTAGTTTCAAAAATTTGTAGGGGTAGCACGGCCAAAATTCTATTTTTAGGATATGTCCACTTTACAAATTAGTAAAAAATAAAATATTCATTAAAAAATTATCAGAAAAATCGTGCATCAACTACATATTGTTAGCTAACTTCTGACCATTGCGATTTTAAAAATACTAAAAATAGTTCACCGTACAAGGGTCATACAAGAGTTGCTATGTTATGTTTTTCTGACAAAAACAACACCAATTTGTGTACGTCCCTCATTTGAACCCCTTAATCTCAATCATTTTCAACATAAATTAGTAGTTTAGAAAGTAGACTCGGAGCACTTGAATCCTTCTTTTTTTTCCATCTCAAAATTTTGAGTCTAAGTATCCTCAATTTCACATCCAAGGTTAGTATTTCCTGATTTTAGAAAAAATATATCCACTTAAGTCCCCTTTTTGGGAAACATCTTGGTGCACTTACCCTCCATTTCTTCATTAGAGATGCATGTGTGAGAAATGTCTATGCAAAATGTGCAAATAAATATTAGATCATTCGATTGTAGAGCAGAGTGTGAAGAAGTGTTTCTAAGCCTAACCGGAACTAACATTAGGCATTTGAAGAAGCTAATTTCTTAGTTCAACCTCCTCAAATGGATTTAATCTAAATTTTTTATGTAAGATAGTGTGTCTTATTCGAGGAGTGAGCTCTAGGCAGTGTTCCTAAATTTTCATGTGCATTCCTTATTCGTTTTTGTTATGTACTTTTAATAGGGTATAACTTGTGAATTAACCTCCACCATGGTTTTTCCCCTAATAGGGTTTCCACTCAAAAATATTGGTACAGTTATGTGTGCTTTTGATGTGTTGTTGATTCATGCTTTCACTATTATTTATCAGATCTAAGATTAAAGGTTAATAAGGTTAAATAATTTTTAAATTTTGTGACAACTGATTCACCCCCCCTCTTAGTTGTCTATCCTTTTTTTGCTAGCAATTATTATTACAGAAAATTCCATTGAAGAAGTTTAATAGCTTGAGGTGATCCAAGATGACATCATACAAGAAGGATAGTCATAGATTTCATGGAAAAAACTACTCTCTATGGAAGCCTAGAATGGAGTGTCATTTAAAGTGCATTGGTGAACCCTTTTGGAAGATTACAAAGAACATATATGTTATTCCTTAGAATGATCCATCTACTCTTGATCAGATCAAAGAAGCTGAAACATATATCAGGGCTATAGAAGCATTTTTGAGTGCTCTGACAAATTCAGAGATGACAAATGTGATGGATTTGAAAATAGCATATGAAATCTAGAAGAAGATGGAAACATTGTATGAAGGAGATGCACAAGTGAAATTTGCTAAGCTACAAAGTTTGAAAGGTAAGTGGGAAAACTTGAAAATTAGCGAAGATGAAAACATTATTTCTTTCATGCAAAAATTAAATGAGCTAGTGATGGGTATTAGATGTGTCGGTGGAATCTCGGATGAAGAAAAGATTGTAGCTAAAGCTCTTAGATCATTGCCTACTTATCACAAAACAAAATCTCATGCTATTCAAGAACTCAAGATAGTAACAAATGTGACAAGAGATATGTTGATTGGTAAGCTTGTTGCCTTTGAATTAAGTGAATTTGGTGATTCTACTCCTAAAACAAAATCTCCAGTTAAAGCTACTGTATCTGGAAGAAACCAATAGAGATATGATTCAGGAGAAAGTTCTAGAAATACATTCAAGTATGAAGATGAGATGAAATAGATTGAAGATGAATAAAGAGAGTTAGAAGAGCTAGAAGAATTGATTGTGAAAAGAGAAGCAAGAGGAAAAGGTAAGTATAAATGAAAGTTTCCCATTAAATGTTTCTCTTGCCATAAGATAGGTCATTTTGCATCAAGGTGTCTTGAAAGAGTTCCTAGGTCCAAACCTAACAACCCTAGATTTCAAAAGAAATGTTATTATGCTGAAGAAGGTGTTACTGATGATGAATCTGATAAAGAAAATGGAAATAAAGATGGATGGGTATTTATTTCTATCAAGGAAAATGGTCTAGTGTCCACTGAATCTTCTAGTGATAAGAATATTGAGAAAGCTCTTGCAGTCGGAATTGAAGAAAAGGATGAGTGGGCGATTAAAATCAGATGCTCACATCATATAATTGGTGACAAAAGAAAGTTTATAATCCTGGAGAAATATGATCGTGGTGTTGTAAGATTTGGAGACAACAATGTTGGTGTGATTTGTGGTAGAGGCACTGTTTCTCTTGCTAATAAATATAATACTAATGATATCCTTTATGTAGAAGGATTGAAGCATAATATGTTGAGCATTGGACAGATGGTTGACAAGGGATACAATCTTCAGTTCAAAGATGGAAAATGCAGGATATTCAGACATTTTGGAAATGTAATTACTTCAAGTACAAGGACAAGAGGTAACATTTGTCACCTGAGTGTTGCTAGTGAAAGTTGTTTAAATGCTCAAGTTGATGTAAGATGGTTATGGCATAAGAGGTTGTGTCATGTGAATTTTGATAACATTTTCAAAGTAAGATCCACTCAAGTTGTTGGAGATCTTCCTAAGCTCGTGAGGCCTACTAACACCATATGCAAGGAATGTTAGATGGGAAAGCAGACTAGAATTTCTTTTTGTCCGAAAGCACCATTTTCTGCATTTTGTATTGCAAATTTGTCTTGTGTAGGGAATATTCTATTGAAAATTATTGAAAGAGACAAGTGTAGGTTAAAATTTCTGAGGTGGAATCAAGTACAAAAATATTTTACAAGAAGATTTAAAAATAATAACTTTTGGATGTATTCATGTGATGTTTTTGTACTTCAAAGTTTATGGAAGAAAGGATCTTCATAGTACATAGTTTTATTTGAATATTTGAAGGAGATAGAAATTTGAAAATAGGTTACAAGTGAATAATTTGGTTTTTCATCAAAGAGGGTTTGGTAACCATGGGATCAAAGTAAAGACAAATAAAAAAGTGTATAAAGTCAATGGAACTCGAAGAAATTCAAGCAGATAAAGATATGAAGGCAAAAAGACAAAGGGATAGAAGAGGAAGGATTCGTGAAATGAAAAATTTGGAAGAATCTAGTTCCAAGAATTTTGGAGAGGAAGCCATCAATGATGAAATGAATGTAGATGATACAAATGTGGAGATGGTGAATATGGAAGAAAATGCAATTATGGAGACAAACCCAACTATGCCTTCAACTTCAACTTTGAATGATATGGAAATAGTACCTATGCAAACAACTTCGGGTATGTCTTAAAATCCACCTCCCAATGATATGGAAAATGCACCTATTCAAACAATCTCTTTAGGTATGTTTTTAAACCCAAGTCTTGATAATATTGGGGTGAACCCACAAAAGTGGTTTACAATTCGAGTGAGGAAGGAAAACTTCCAAAAACCTCACCCATGAAAAAAAAATTCATTTTGAGGGGTTCGAGTGAATCCCTTTGCTTATGGGTACTCATGTTTCTCATTGTGGAGAGGGGTTTCGGTCGAACCCTGGTTTGACTGAAACAGGGTTCGAGCAAAACCCTTAGGTTCGCTTGAACCCACCTTTTCCCACCTTCCCACCCTCTAACACAAAAAGACTCCAGATTTTCGCCCTTCGAAGCTCGGGTTGAGGATGAAAATGGAGGAGAATTCCCAAACCCAACTAGAAGATGGTAGTCCTCAGAACGAGCTATCCAATGAATATAATTTTAATATGTTTTGGTTTTATTATGTATGTGTTTTTTTAGTTTTATTAAACATAGGTTTTTCACCGAAAATCAAGCTCTCTGTTTTGCACATGTGGAAAAAAAGAAAATTATCAAAATAATTATTTTGAAAATATATGCATGCTGGGTATTGATGTCCTTGATCCATTAATTTTATTTTTTTTGAATTTTGATATATACAAAAAAAGTTATGTTGTATACAGTCCACCTATGTCTGAATTGCAATTGGTTTGACTTCGAAACTTGATTAAGGAAAAAATATTCAATAAAAAACTATGAGACCAAATGAAAGTGCTAGATATCATAGTTACAAATCTAAATTCGAAAAAATTAGAATTTTATCCTTCATACAAAAAATTTATGTTGTATACAGTGAGCATCACTTTTAAAATATGTTGATTTTTGAAAAAAACCATTTTTTGTGGGAGATGGAAAAAGAAGTGCAATATGATTCCAAAAAGTTTGAAAAAAATACTTTTAGAATCTACAGACAAAATGTGATGAGACTCTAGTTTCCATCATCTTCAAATTCCTCACGGTTTAGCTGTTATAGGTGCCCAAATTTGAAGATTTAGTTAAAAATAATAATTGTAGTGTCTAGTTTGGGCAAAAATTGTAAACCACTATTGTGGGATCACCCATTGATTTTGCTTTTTTAGATGAATTTGGATACACCATTGATGATATCAATAATTCTAGGGTTGAAACAATGCAAAACAAAAAAATGATGAAATTATATCTTATGAGATGCAAATGATAATCAAATCCCTCAAATTGATCAAAATTAGAATGAAATCCCTTTTACATTTGAAAATAAAAATGGAACCCCTTGTGTGAATGAAAATGAAACCCCTTGTATGGATGAAGGTGAAAATGTTTTTTTTACAATTGAAAAAGATGTGCCAGAGTTCATGGTAAAGTTTCTTGGAGACAAATTAGAACTTATGGAAATAAAATATATTAAATGTTTTTTTATAGAAAGAAAATAGGATTCCAATGTCAACTCATGGTGCAATCGATGAGAATGTCGAAAATGAAAAAAGTGATGAAAAATTAAGTATTTTTGAAAAACCAAAAAATAAAAATGATTTAGTAGAAGATGTCATATCTAGTGTTGCTAATGCTATTGATTTTATAGGTAAGAAAATTTGAACTAAAGATAATAATGTGGCTCGTCATGCAATAACAACGACTTTAGTTGATAACACAATTTCAAATAAATGAATGTTAAGTAAGATTAGTAAATGTATAAAAGTAAATCCTAAAACTTTGATAAGACCTGCTAAAAGAAGAGAAAGTATTGAAAAGGATCCAATTAATCAATGTTGGAGTTTTAGAGGTAGAATCCCAAGATCAGACATGAAATTAACTAATGAAATTAAATCTTTAATCGATAAATTCTTGCATGATAATACAAGAGTATCACCTAACATTAGATATGTCTTAAAATTAAGGGTGGGTTCTAAAATTTGTGAACCTCATCCAAAGTATCTCTTAGATATGACTCAAACTAAATTATATAAAAAAAATCTAGATGCTTCAATCTTACCATTGAATATTAACATAAGTCAAAGATCATTTGAAAAGTGTAAACCTTGGTATGTTAGAATTAATAAGCAATGGATCTCTTATTTTTGTAAGACTCATGTACAATTTTGTTATTATTATGATATTTTCCGATATATACGATGAAATTTGCATGCTAACCAGATTATGTAGGACATGTGTGGTGTTAATATGCTACCTAAAAGAATCAAATATTTTATAGAAGGATTATTTTGTGAACCCTCTAATGAAAACTTATTTTATTTAAAAGCATGTATTTCTAGAGAATGTGATAGATGTGCTAACTTTTCATTATTAGGAGAATGTATGCATGGAATTATTTTAGATGAATTTGGACAACAATTAGTGGATATAATTTTTTTTTAAATGTTGAGTATTCTTTAAAAGATGGAAAAACTGGAAAACGTTGTGAGCTAATTATGGAAAAATTTAGTGTGCATGCATTTATTAAAGAATTTAAAGATAAGATTGTACCTAAATATGTTCAACACTCTCAATATGCTCATTGGCTTGATAATCAATTTTTTTTTTATTTAAAAACACATTCCCAATTGGAACTATATTGTCAATTGTTGATTTTGCTAAAAATTATAATCTTGCTCCACAAGAAGAAATTCAATCACAATATTATAATTCAGTGCAACTAGCTATATTTGTTTATTTTGATTATAGACATGCAGATGATAGTAGAGAAGATAATAGAATTTATTTTGAGAGAATACCTTTCTATGTAAGTGATAATCGATTAAATTCATCTAAGTTTGTTCAATATTATTTTGATATATTTTACAAAAATTTAAAAGAAAGAGGAATTCAAATGCTAGAACATCTCATATGGTCAGATAATTGCACGGGTCAATTAAAAAATGTTATAATGTTTTATTGGTTATGTAGAGTTCATAAGGAAAATAATATCTAGGACATATGGAGTTTTTTTGAAGCCGATCATGGTAAGGGAGAACGCGATGGAGCAGGTGCATGTGTGAAAAGATCTCTTGCTAGAGAGCAACTAAAATCTAAGGATGCTACCAAATTTAGAGATGCACGTGTAATTGTAAATTGGTGAAATAACAAATTATCTACAAGAACAAGTGAGAGCTCCATAATTCAACGCTTCTTTCGATTAGTTGAAGAAAATGATATTTTTTCTCGACAAGATTGTGAAACAATTAATGGATTTCCAAAATGGCATTCGTTTAATAGTTCAAATGCAAACACATGGACAATAAGGATAAGGGAGTTGGCATGCTTTTGTCAATTTTGTATGGCAACTAATTGGGAGGCGTGTGAAAATACGAAATGGGTTGAACAATGGAAACAAAGAGCATTAACACCTACATCGACACATACTCAACATGAAATGACAATTGAAGAAAAACAAGTGTTCGCATCAGATTATTATGATCGTGTTTCTAATCTTGTACAAGAAGGTACATTATTTATTGAGTTGAATTTTATATGTGTAGACACTCAAATTTGTCCTCGCAATCATCACATTATTTGTCTATTGATTAAAATGATCAATTCATTCAATAATTTCTTCTATTCATGCATTTCATCAAATCATTAAATCATCTCATTATCATTTGCATCAGTCGCATTATCGTTTTGCACTATCATTCATCATCATAATAATTTCATTATCATAATCATTCACCAACATTTCATAATAAAACTATATTACCATTTAAATCACATCGCTTGCATATATCGTCCACCTCATATTGCATTTTGTTAAATCATCACATCATTAAAATATTATCACCACATGATCATTCATAATGCATAATAAATCATAATCATTCATAATCCATTTGCATAATAATTCATAAACATCATTTCCATATTAAATCAATTATCATTATCATCCATAATTGTTTCATATTCATCTCCATTAATAAATCAATTATCATAGTCATTGATTATTATTTCATAATAAAATAATTATCATAACTTGCATATTAATCATATCATTTACATAAATCATTCATGAAATATTACATTTTAGTAAAGCATCTTTAATCATTTTATTCATATTTAATAATTTAGGTACATTTTAATCTAATAACCCTTTATCACTTTCATTCTCATCCATAATGTTTAACCCAACAATATGGGATAATGGCATTTCCTTCTCTCACATATTTTATCCCACATTTCAATTTCAACCCCTCTCCATGCTCAGGGAACTCTTATTTAAATGGGATTTTCCTCTCATTTTAGCTCTCACAAATTTTGCTCACAAATTTACATACTTGTATCATCTTTGCATCTTGATTGCATTTCTCATTCACCATAGCCTATTTATTGCATTTTGTGCTCATAAAATCTAAGAGCAAATGCATAAACAAAGATCTTGGTGATAGGGAGACAATGGAGATTGATTTCTTTTAAAAGCATTGTTTTGTTTCTGTAGTTTAGATTTTTATTTCTGGTTTTTCTTTTAATTAGAATGGCTCTATTGATGTGGGCTGAAATGGTGGTTCTTACTCCATAGAATCATGCATTTTTCTGGCTCTATAATATGTATGCATATTTACATGTGAATTAAATGTAAGTCACTCTTTATTAATTTTTTGTCTATTTTTGTAGGACATGTGTATGTTGTTGTTGCACCTGAGGGTTATGAAGAGGAGACAGAGTACTAGTTGGCGAGATGTGTTGAGAGAAAACATAATTTGGTACATCCTAGAGTGGATGATGACAACTTTGAGTATCCAACTGGTTCAGTGGTTGTTGTTGGCACCTGGCTTCAAGAATATTTGATAAGAAAGAATGGCTTACCTACATTTGAAGATTATGAAAGACACAAGTAGATTATACATTATTCACATTTGATTTTGGAAACCAATATAAAACTAGTTAGATATCAAGGGAGACCTACTAATAAAGTCTTATGGACACTTTCAATGGATGATTATCATGATACAATCATAGATGAATTACAAAAAAGAGAGGATGCAAATGGTACAATAGAGTAAATAAATATTGGTAAGTATATCTAGTTGTATATATATTTATTTGATATATATATTTGTCTTTAGTCATTTCCTAATTAAATCTTTATATCATTTTTTGTTTCAGGTCTCCCTTGAAACTAGATGCTTTGCAAAAAAGAGAGGAGATGCACTCTTATTACAATGGAATTCCAATCTAGAGACAATTAACTATATATAGTTCTAGATAAATTTAGTTGAAAGTATAAATGTAAAACTAAATTTAATTCATTTTCATTTTATAATTTTTTTATAATTGATTTCATATCCCCTTAATCCAATCTCTTAAAACCCCTTAATTCATCCTCTTGCATCCCCTTTAAGTCTCTCTATTAATTCTCCTTAATCCATTATATTAGGACCCTTTAATCCATATCCTCATATATCTACCCTTAATCCATCATCTTACATCCCCTTAAGTCACTCTCTCAACACCCCTTAATCCATCCCCTTGTGTACCATTAATCCATCCTCTTGCATCCCCTTAAGTCTCTCTATTATTTCCCCTTAATTCATTCTATTAGGACCCCTTAATCCATATCCTTGTGTATCTACCCTTAATCCATCCTCTTACATCCACTTAATCCATCCCCTTATGTACCATTAACCCATACTCTTGCATCCCCTTAATTCTCTCTATTAATTCCTCTTAATTCATTCTATTAGAACCCCTTAATCAATCCTCTTGCATCCCCTTATGTACCATTAATCCATCCTCTTGTATCCTCTTAAGTCTCTCTATTAATTCCCCTTAAGCCATTCTATTAGGACCCCTTAATCAATATACTCATTTATCTACCCTTAATCCATCCTCTTGAATCCCCTTAAGTCACTCTTTCAACACCCCTTAAGCTATCCCCTTATGTACCATTAATCCATCCTCTCACATCCCCTCAAGTATCTCTATTAATTTCCCTTAAGCCATTCTATTAAGACCCCTTAATCCATATCCTTTTATATCTACCCTTCATCTCCTAGGATTTAGGTCCTATGGTTTAGGGTTTAGGGTTTCTATGGTTCATGAGATACTTAGAATAACAAATTTATATGGGTTAATGGTTTAGTGTTCATCTCCTAGTCTGTAGGTCACATGGTTTACGGTGTAGGGTTTCTAGGATTCAAGAGATTCTTAGAATAACAAAATTTTATGGGTTTTAAGGGTTTAGGGTTCATCTCCTAATCCTTAGGTCCTATGGCTTAGGGATTAGGGTTTGTAGGGTTCATGAGATGCTTATAATAAAAAATCTATATGGTTTAATGGTTTAGGGTTCATCTCCTAGTCTTTAGGTCACATGGTTTAGGGTTTAAGGTTTCTAAGATTCATGAGATGCTTAGAATAACAAGTCTATATGGTTTTTAAGGTATTAGCGTTCATCTCCTAGGATTTAGGTAGTATGAATTATGGTTTAGTGTCTATAGAGTTCATGAGATGCTTATAATAAAAAATCTATATAGGTTTTAAGGGTTTACAGTTCATCTCCATGTCTTTAGGTCATATAGTTTAGGGTTTTTAGGGTTCATGAGATGCTTAGAATAACAAATCTATATGTGTTAAGGGTTTAGGGTTCATATCCTAGTCTTTAGGTCACATGGTTTAGGGTTTAGGGTTCCTAGGATTCATGATATGCTTAGAATAACTAATCTATATGGGTTTTAAGGGTTTAAGGTACATATCCTAGGATTTAGGTGCTATGGCTTAGGTTTTAGGGTTTGTAGGGTTCATGAGATTCTTAGAATAACAAATATATATGGGTTTTAAGGGTTTAGGGTTCATCTCCTAGTCTTTAGGTCATATGGTTTAGGGCTTAGGGTTTGTAGGGTTCATGAGGTGCTTAGAATAAGAAATCTATATGGGTTAATGTTTTAGGGTTCATATTCTAGTATTTAAGTCACATGGTTTAGGGTTTAGGGTGTCTAGGATTCATGAGATGATTAGAATAACAAATCTATATGGGTTTTAATGGTTTAGGGTTCATCTCCTAGGATTTAGGTACTATGGCTTAGGGTTTAGGGTTTGTAGGGTTCATGAGATGCTTAGAATAAGGGTTTAGGGTTCATCTCCTAGGATTTAGGTCCTATGGCTTAGGGTTTAGGGTCTTTAAGTTTCATGAGATGCTTAGAATAACAAATTTATATGTGTTAATGGTTTAGGGTTCATCTCCTAGTCTTTAGGTCCCAGGGTTTCTAGGGTTCCACCCTGTTACATCCCTTCAAGTCATTCAATAAAATCTCCTTAACCCACCTCTTGCATCCCTTGAAGTCATTCTATCAACTCCCCTTAATCGACCCTCTTGCATCCCCTTAAGCCATCCTCTTAAAGGACCCTTAAGTCAAATCCTCTTACATACCCTTAATCTATAATCTTGCATCCCTTAAATTACTCTCATAATCCCCCTTAAGCCATCCTCTTAGGAACCATTAAGCAATATCCTAGGGTTCATGACATGCATCCCTTAATCCACCCTCTTACATACCCTTAAGTCATTCTATCAAATCCCCTTAATCCACCCTCTTGCATCCCTTGAAGTCATTCTATCAACTCCCCTTAATCCAACCTCTTTCATCCCCTTAATCCATCCTATGAAAAACATCATTTGAATTTGTATGGAATTTATAAGATCCAATTTTCTCCCCTTTTCTATATATTGTTCTTTTCTCACATGAATTATTTACTTAAATGACTCATAAAAATTATAGTTACTTTACTTAGAGTAATTATTTTTGTAGGTTCTCATCAATTTGGACTACCATGTGATTGTCACTAAAATTTTATTTTATCAAGAGACTATAATGTAAATATCAATTGTTGGTCTTCACTTAAAAGTTGATAAGATTTAATTGTATATACATAAACATATATGTTTCATCATGTTATATAGTTACATATTAAACATCAATATATATTATATATGTTTGTTCGATGTATGAACTTCAATGAGCTTATTAGTCACTTTTTAAATATCTTGTTCCAATTTTTTGTTTATACATTTCATGTCTTGTATTTACCACATTTTGTATAATTTTTTAACTGTATAGATTATACATTTTATACATACAAGGATATAGATTTTTGTTTATTGATTCAAATATTTGCTAGAATTGGAAAATAGTTAAAATTACCTACCCTTAATTTATTATGAATATAATCTAAACTATTTAAGGAATGTTTTAATTTTTCACCTAACTATGTGATAAATTACATATATGAAATTTTACTGTAGATAAGAATTTATATAGTGCATGTATTAATTGAAAATTAGATAAAATATATATACATACATGAGTGCATATAATCATCAAAATAAACATAACATGATCATAATTGACTACATATATAATCATCATATTAAATTCAATTGATATAAATAAACACAAATATGATAATATTAATCGATATAATGTATGTGAAATGGTCTATGAAATAACTTGTTCAAAATGTATATGTCAAGTCCAACACATATATTTAAATAAAACTAGAGATCTATAGTCCATTTAAAATTTAAAACCATCTAACTATCAGGTTGATCAGTCAAATAAAGTCTCCTTTGTGTTCCATGTTGATTAGATGTACCCACATAATGTTGTAAAAGAGTACAAGAAACTTGAAATTAGATTTAAAGTTATTTAGAAATTTTGATATAATTAAACATATTTAAACTTGAAAATATAAAATTTTAGATAAAAATATAAATTTAATTAAATATCTAGTAAATACAATAAAAATGATTTTTAGTATGCATAAATTAGCATATGATCATGTGAATCTACTAGCACATTTTTTCAATGGATAGCATAACTGTCACATGAGAGAATCCAAATGCCTGATCTACTATATCCCGCATATTCATATAAAGAAAACAATATATTAAAACCTCAAATATATACATATATATATATTTTAAAGATCCAAACAAATTGTTTAGTAGATTTAGTAAAGTTTACAACCTTGAATGATATGACCTCATGATCACACACCTAAGATTTCCCATGCATAAATGTTGATGATGTCTCAGGTGCACCTACAATGGGTATCTCATGAAATCCCTGCATATAGATGTACAATAGTTTGTATAAATCATTGACATATGTGTATGTAAATGCACAAATTAATTTAGATCGATGATGTGTATTTAATTTAAACTTAACAAAAATTTGAAAGCATGCACCTGAGCTGATGATGGCTTAGGAGTGCTCACCACAACTTGTGGTTGGTCAATACTAGGTATCATACAACCCCCCTACATCTAGATATAATATATCATTTCACACATGTGTACACATTCAAAATTTAAATTAGATATATCCAAACAAAATTTAATATATATTGGTTCAAGTACCTAACCAAAAGGTGAGCCTAGATCTACAACACTTGACATATAGACACGATCATTTTGAGTTTCAGGTATCATGTGATCATGTGTCTACACCGAACACTTATTAAATTAATATTGTATTATATATATGTATATATATATATAATTTGATGTTAATGTAACTGTAGATTAAATCTATATGATAAGATCTACAACTAGAAAGAACAATATTAATCCTAATCTAAATCAAAACTAATCTAAAATCAAACAATAAAGAATGAAATTGAAAACATAATGAATAATTTAACAAACTGAATTGATCTCACCGAATATGTATTCACCCTTTCGAATTAACTCCATTGCTCTTCTCCATTTTTCCTTTCTAGTGTTCTTGCCCTCAGATTTCTGTGTTTGAATGCAAGTATAGCTGTGTTGAATGTCTAAGAAAAATATCAAAGAATAGTCTCTTCTCAAAAGTGTATAATTTCGGGAGGAGGAATAATGACAATGACAGGCCATTTTATAGATTTTGTGTTTTTGAACGATTGGCTCAGATTGAATGAGAGATCGATGGATGAGATTGATCAATGCCATGCAATGAGTTATGTGATAGATAGAACACGAGTTAGAACGTGACTTCAACTACAGGTAAAGACTAATTTTAGAACGTGAGTTAGAACATGAGTTCCAATCTTCATCTTCAAAAATAGAAGAAATAGACTTTGTATGCAAAAGCCAAAGTTAGAAGTTGGAGATTAAATGCATGTGCATGCAAAATGAGTTAGAACTAGTTAATCGACTAGTTGTGACGAAGAGTTCTCTCACAGAGATAAACTGGTGTTTATCTCAAGAGATAACTGGAGAACTAAAAATAGAACTCGAGTCCAAAGGTGAGTGAATGACTGAGATGACTTAATGTTAGAGGAATGTGACATGATTAATTAAATAATGAATTAAATGTTAATTTAATTCAACATTCAAAGATAAGACTTTAATTAAATAAATGAAGTAATTTATTTAATTTGACTGTTTGAAAAGGGTAAATATGAATAATTAAATAATAAATATTTAATTGATAGATAAAGGGGGAAGAATTAATTAGTTTGCAACATAATTAAATAAATATGATTTATTTAATTAATTAAGTTGAATAAAGGATGATAATGAATTAATTAATTAATTAAAAAGGGGTATTTAATTAATAGAGGAAATATGTGTTAGAAAGGCTAATTAAATAATTAAGATTATTTAATCAAGACGGCGGACTATAGAAAATTATGTCGAAATGTGTACTCACAGGCCTAGACCAATTTTCAATATCTACAGTTTTCCCCTCTTTGATACAATATTGGTATGATGTTGTGTCAAAGAAAATATGCCCCGATCGTGCCCCAGCATGAAACAGGGTAGGGTATGCCCCCTCGGGAAAATTGACAAATTTTTGAAAGTTTCCAAAAATTCAGGAAATATTCTCGATAAGTCAATTTGATAGTCAGAAATGCTATGGAGTTGATGGAATTGAAATCGGAGTTAAGACGGATGAATACGGGTCGTTTGAAGTCGAAAGGTTACGCGGCCAGTAGATTAGGTCAGAAAAAATGCCACTTTCCCTCCTATACATAGAAATTAGGGCTAAACCTAATTCATTTGCACCCAGAGGAGATAGAAGAAGAGAAGATTTTGCTCTGACTTGCTAACGAAATGGCACCCATTCCATATACCAGGCATCGCGGTTATCGGATCCGGACCTTCAGGCGGCCAGCCGACGTAGGACCACCGGTATGTACGCGAAAACGAGAGCTCAAAATTTAATTTTTGCATGTTTTTCGAGGCTTAGAAAATGCATTAAGCAAA
>VCHN02003277.1:0-14546 GCA_007115665.2 Sequoiadendron giganteum | reverse complement strand
GATTTCTAGCATGCATTTGTGTTATATTTTATGCATAGCTCAATTGAATCTATCACCTTTAATTTTCCTCTGTTGAAGCCGGAACGTCCTATTGGTTTTACGTGGGTGAGAGCAATGCAAGAACATTTTATCTTTGTTTAATGAATGATTTTTTCCTTCTTCTTCACACAATCCACACTAATTTTAAGTATTTGTCCAATGTTATGATTTCCTAGAATGGGGAGAGGTTTGAAATGGAATAAGCTAGATGAATTGGAGGTGCAAGATGTGCAAAATGGAGGCTCTCCTTTTTTGTTTTCCAATTTGGAATGGACTACTATTTCCGTCAACAAGGATAACGTCCCTGACCTTGTTGCAAAAATTCCTCTTATAAGACTTGATCAGTTCATTCACGGTGAAACGTACGTTGAAGGTGTTGAAACAAAATTTTTGGACAAGAAAATTAGAGAACCTACCACCTCGTGTGTTGTCTACGACAAAACTTATAGCAAAATAATTTTGTATAAGAGGTTTGTATATATCAACATTCGTTTCTATGGCCGAATGATATTTTACTCTCTTGGTTGAACATGATGAGATGATGCCTTTATTGCAGCTATTGGTGTCAATACGGTCCTAAAGACAATAGAAACCGGCCTCCACCAGAGAAGAAACCACATAAGACGTTTATACAAAAGCGAGGTTGTCAATACCACTTCATGGTAAAGGTTATGGAAGGCAAACCCGATGTTGCCTATATTATCTACAAAGAAATGTTCCACGTAGATAAAAACGGTGAATTTTGCCATGGCATTCATGACACAAGTGGAGAGAAGCGTTCTATGTTTTCTGCTAATCTATCCACAGAGTGCAAAAGCTATATTGAAAGCCTTTTGCTCATGGATGTCAATGTCAATGCAATAATGGATAGACACATCAACGATCCTCTGTTATGTGGCATGATGTCCAAGAGAGATCAATTCCTTACAAGAAAGGATGTAATGAATGAGTGGCGAAAGGTGCGTTGTACTCACGCACAAAAACACAAAGTTGATTCCACAAGTATCCTACTATGGAGTGGAGAAGACTTTGAAAAATTCTTCTACTTTCAAGGGCCCGATGGGAACAATACGCCTTTTGTTATCGGGGTTCAGACTCCATGGATGTTGGATAGGATGGTTAGCTGCTCACACAATTCAGTCATCTCAATGGATTCCACGTTTGCAACTAACAAATATGAGGTGAGGCCTTACAAACATTGACAAATAGTTCGTCGTGTTTTCAATGATCTTATTGGCTGTAAACTTCACAATGCTCACGCCGAGTTGTTCTCTCTATAGTACCCATTGTATACTCTCCTCGTTTTCGATGAGCAACAGAGTGGTGTGCCGGTTGTGTGGGTAGTCTCCTCACGAAACAAGATTGAGGACATCTCTACGTGGCTACGCATATTGCTCAAACGTGGAAGAAGAGCTAGACCCAACTGGAGAATCAATTCATTTTTGATCGATGATGCGAGTGCAGAGATCCAAGCCATATAGTATGTGCATCCCTTTCTTCATTTGTGTACCTTTCTCATTTGCTATTCATTTTCAATGCCACTTTGTCATGCAGTCGAGCGGTAAACAATATCGTTTGTATTGTCTATTAGGGCTGTCTTTCAATGCTGTGTGCTTCTATGCCTTTGGCATGTCAAAAGGGCCTAGCTAAAGAATGTATACATGTATGTAGCCAAGGAAAGGGCAATGGACGTCTTTCACAGTCTTGGCATGATCATGATGGCAATTGTTGACATCGAAGATTGCGTCACTCAACTATTGAACTCTTTCTTTGAGGATTTCAATGATCAGGCCCGATTCTTAGAGTACTTCAAGAAGACTTGGTGTAAAGGAGAAGGTCGAATTGGTCAGTTGACAATTTTTGTCACCTCGCATGATTCACACCATTCAAATTCTTTGATGTCACGTCTAATATGTTGTGGCTTACTTGACTGTTGGATGTTTTTGTTCGCAGCCATGTGGGCAAAAAATTGCAGACTATTCCCACATGCCAACCAGGATACAAATGCAACCATTGAGTCATACCATTGCGTACTAAAAACATGGTACTTGTGCGATCGTTTAAAAAAATGCAATAGGAGAATGGACTATTTGTATTACACACTTGTGTATAAAATGGAACCATTCTATAGGCAAAAGGAAAAGTTGCAGCATTATGGTTTTCTGAAGAACAAAAAATATTTAAATATGCGATCTAGTGTCAAGTGGGCCAAGGCAATTTTAGACAATGACTGTATTCCCGATGAAACAGATCCTGGACGGTATTGGGTGAAAAGTCAAAGTAGGTCAATGCACTACCTTGTTCGGAAATTTGGGGAGCACCTTTTTGTTTGCGACTGCTCTTGGAGTTTGGAGGGGAACACTTGCAAACATGTTGTCAAGGTTGCTCACTTGATTAAAAGATCATCTGCCATTGAAGGGGTGGTCCATGGTAAGTGAATTTCAATGAGTTTGCGTTACTTTATTGGAGTCAATTGTGTTTTTCATTTTCTAAAGCCTAATAAAAATTTCTTTTGGGTCCTCATTTAGACGGGGGAGGTCAACCAATTGATTCAAACATAGATTTCAATGAGACATTGTCAGAGGGGGCCGTAGAAGAAAACAACCCTAATGTCCTGACCCCGTGGAAGCTCCTTCTATGACTCATGTATATGATGAACATGTGGTGACAATGTCTCTTTGGAATGACACTAACGAGCTCTTGAAGAAAGTGATGCGTACACCACCACAATCTCTACAACAGGTGCAATCATATGCAAAATGCGTGGATAGGTTTGTAGAGGACCTACAACAATCAAATGCATTTCCGTTTGAATTCATTATGGATCCCGATCAAGCTGCAAGTAGCACCGTTTGCATGCGTCCATGGTTTAGTGCAACCAAGGATCGTCGTCAACGTCCAACTTGGCGTACGAAGCATTCCACACAACAATCAGATCATCGAACCCCTTTGGATGACTCCTTTCCATTGTCCATGAACAATAGTTTGAATTTGAATGTGAATATGCAATGTTAGACTTCAGGTGCAACTGCTATGGATGTGGCAGAGGATACAACATCTAATACAGGTGAGTATGAGAAAACCCATTTCAATTTCTTTATTGTAATAGGAAATGGTATTGCAGATTCCTTTTTCCAGTATGTGCTTGTACCACGCCATGAACTTTATGATTTCATTTATGGATTTTTTTGTTCACTTCAGCATTCCAAGCTCGAGAAAGGAGTCCTCGTCGACAACTGTCTTTTGCGAGTGTAAACCCAATGTAAGGTATGGTTTGAATTTAATAACTTTGCTTACATAAGTCCATTTTTTGGTATGACGTTATATAATTTAAGAAGTGTATTTTTTGAATCATGTAGGGGAAGCGAACCATTCAATGTTTGGTTGCTGATCTTTATAAAATACATAAGATTTCCAATGAAAAAGGATGCGTACAAGTTGGTAATTGAGGAAAGTGCATTCAAAGGGGCTGAAAGTTTGTTCCTAAAGCATGGGCAGACATTTCTAAACATGTTTCATACGGTGGTAGAGCATGGGAAGGTTTGGAATACAGTATTCTATTAAAGCCTCATTTGATAGAGTTTTTTTTGTGCATAAAGTAAGGGTTTAGTAGAGTAGCGTTGCCTTGAGCCTTTGTATTTGTAAAAGTAGATGATGATTTAAGACCAGCTCCTTTCTAGATTTCGGCTAATTGAGTGCATTTCCAGCGGTAGAGTCATGTTTTCAAGCATTCTTTGCAAAACAATAGCATCTCAATTTCTGGTATGTAAAAATTGGCACAAATGGGTTTCTGGAACATAAAATACCTTATGGAACAAACACTTGAAACAAGCTCTTCTTCGCTGACGTGGACCCCAAAATAGGCCTATTTTACAAACAAATAAATTAAACCTATAAAATTCTTAAAGCATGACTAATTAAGACTGACAAGAAGGTGAACTTCGAGACCTTGTTTTGTTACAGTTTGTAGAAAATAAAAATGTCAGGCAGAACCCACTATGTTTTCCATCCTCCAATTGTGATTATTTGCATCTTGTGTTCATAACAAAAATATATTTTGTACAATTCATTACTTCAACTCATGTGATTGCAAGAAATAAAATGCTCAAATTATTTTTCATGTTGGAAAAGACACCGTCCATACATAGTTACTTAGTTATGAAAAGTTTTCTTTCGCTTTCAATATTTTTTACCAACTGTTTCATGTGTTTCTAATTAGAGAATGTTTTTGTATGTGCTGAAATTTTTGTTCTCTTTCCTTTCAGGCATTGTTCTTCCCACTGTTTGAATCGTGAGTTGCCATATGCCCTTTGGAGATACTGCACGTGTCACCTCGTTCAGTTCAAACAATAGGTACAATCTCTTTAGTGCATACATTATCTAAATAAGTCCACTTTGCTCGCTTATTTTTTCATTGTTTCCATTGCATTGACAATCTCGTTCTAATTAGAGAATGCAGGTCTACCGTCTAAAATAGTTGTTTTGTCCTTCATTTCAAGAATTTTACAACTTGTTGCTACAGTCCTATAGAAGATGTCTCATAGTTCTCAAGAATGGGTGGCTAGTTGGTTGACGAACTACCACCTGTATCTGCCATGCAATATTCTTGCTCGAATTGAGGAACTCAGCCTCCCATACAGGTTGTGGGAAAAGATGTTAAGGATAATTAATAGAAAAGGTCCAAACCACATAGATTTGCAATATGATAATTATGCTCACTTCTTCAACAACGTCTTTGGAGTTTGGGCGCATATGGGCATGGATGTTCAATATCACACTCTACAAATAGAGATTGTCAATTTATGTGATTGACCAATGTTTGTTTACCGAGAAATTTGAGACCTTTTCCTAGCTAGATGCATATGGAAGGTGTGCATTAGACCAACAGTTATCATATAGAGGCACAATCTTATGGATCAGCTGAGCATGAGGTTTATGAGATTCCTCAAGGGGGAATCTGTAATTAGTAATCAAAAAGGTCCTATGGAGGAATGGTTGCTGGCCATGTTCAAATTCAACCACATTGTCAGGTTTGAGATCCACTGTGTGAGGCCCTCCTTCAGGCTGCTACATGAGAATTACGGGGTCGCAACATTGTATGGTGTCAATTCCACCTTGACAATCAGAGTATGACAAATGCTTCTAGATGCTGAGAACATGGAGATTATACCTGTTCGTAAATGTTTGATATAGTCTTCAGTGTGACCAGTATTAAACATGCATTGCAATTTTGTTCAAATTGTGTAATATTGACGCGAAATATTTTTTACATTTCATTGTCTGATACGTATTGTTATTATAAAATTTGACGGTGAACTTGAATACACTATTTTGTTATAGTCTGTGTTTTCCATTATGCAACTTTTCTTGTGCATCTTCTCATCGAAATGTATAAGGATATTGCAATGGAATGCTGAAATGGAATATCAAAATTTGCAACTTTTCTTGTCTTCTTACTATGTGCATAACACTAGCTACTGTCTTCTTACTGTTTTTCTTAAAGTAAGGGGTGTCATAAAACAAGAAATTGAAGTTAAAAAGACTATTTTGTTACAGTCCAGAAAAGAAAATAAGTGAGGCACAACCGACTGTGTTTTCCATGATGCTACTATTATGTGAATAATATGTTGGGCAGAGATTGAGCAAGAGTGTTTTGCTGAAAGTAAGGGTTGTTAAAAATTATGAAGCTCAGATTCAATACATTGTCCTTTTACTATGTGCATAACACTACCTGCTGTCTTCTTATCGTTTTTGCAAAGTCAGGGACAACCCATTGTGTTTTCTATACTGCAACAGTTAAGTAGATTTTTTGTTCGAAACATATGAATAGGTAGCGAACAAGACTGTTTTTCTTAAAGTAAGGGGTCTCATAAGACAAGAAAGGGAAGTTGAAAACATTATTTTATTACATTTCGGAAAAAAAACAAGAAGTGAGCCACAACCCACTGTGTTTTCCATGATGCTACTGTTATGTGAATTTTGTGTTGGAAACATATGGGCAGATATTGAAAAAGAGTGTTTTGCTCGAAGTAGGTATCCATGTATATTCATGTGTATGTTTTTCATGCATTTTTTGATGTACATAGGTGAATTTTGACTAGTAGTTAGCTGGCTCCCATAAGACAAGAAAGGGAAGTTGAAAAAATTATTTTGTTACAGTCAGGAAAAAATGAGAAGTGAGCCACAACCCACTGTGTTTTCCATGATGCTACTATTATGTGAATAATGTGTTGGGAAGAGATCGAACAAGAGTGTTATTCTGAAAGTAAGGGTTGTTAAAAATTATGAAGCTCAGATTCAATACATTGTCCTCTTACTGTGTGCATAACACTAGTTGCTGTCTTCTTACTATTTTTGCAAAGTCAGGGACAACCCATTGTTTTCCATACTGCAACAGTTAAGTAGATTTTTTGTTTGAAACATATGAACAGGTAGTGAACAAGACTGTTTTTATTTAAGTAAGGGGTCTCATAAGACAAGAAAGGGAAGTTGAAAACATTATTTTGTTACAGTCAGGAAAAAATAAGAAGTGAGCCACAACCCACTGTGTTTTCCATGATGCTACTATTATGTGAATAATGTGTTGGGCAGAGATCGAACAACAGTGTTTTTCTAAAAGTAAGGGTTGTTAAAAATTATGAAGCTCAGATTCAATACATTGTCCTCTTACTGTGTGCATAACACTAGCTGCTATCTTCTTACTGTTTTTGCAAAGTCAGGGACAACCCATTGTGTTTTCCATATTGCAACAGTTAAGTAGATTTTTTGTTCGAAACATATGAATAGGTAGTGAAAAAGACTGTTTTTCTTAAAGTAAGGGGTCTCATAAGACAAGAAAGGGAAGTTGAAAACATTATTTTGTTACATTCAGGAAAAAATAAGAAGTGAGCCACAACCCACTGTGTTTTCCATGATGCTACTGTTATGTGAATAATGTGTTGGAAACATATGGGAAGATATTGAAAAAGAGTGTTTTGCTTGAAGTAGGTTTTGTTAAAAGAGTACAATGCGAACTTCAAAACATTCATTTCACACAACCTGCATAAAATAATAAGTGATCCACAGGCCACTGTGTTTTCCATGATGCAACTGTTATGTGAATAATGTGTTGGACAGAGATCGAACAAGAGTGTTTTGCTGAAAGTAAGGGTTGTTAAAAATTACGAAGATCAAATTCAATACATTGTCCTCTTACTGTGTGCATAACACTAACTGCCATCTTTCAACAAGATTTGTAAAGTATGGGAAAACACAGTGTGTTTTCCATCCTCCAACAGTTATGTATAGTAACTATTATAGAGGAACCAATTCAGGTTGTATGTAGAAAATACTCCAAGATAAATATTTTTTTAGCAGTAAATTACCCTCCTTAAATGGAGAAGAGGTTTGAACAACTATGTTTGTAGAGGATAAACAACTCATAGGGAGTGGCATTTTAGAATATTGAGACTTACAACCCTACTTTAAAGGTTTTCTAGAAGCATGAATAGGGAAGTCTGTAGAGGATAAACAAATCATACAGAGTGGTGTTTTAGAATTTTGAGACTTAAAACCTTACTTTAAAGGTTTTCTAGAAGGATGAATAGGGTTTTCTAATCCACCAATACATGCTTTGCTTTGTCATTGGCATTTGGGTAAGGGTAGACCATTAAAATGAATACTTTACCAATCACATTGTTGTCATTACCATATGGTTGAAGGTACATAATGAGAATCAAGGGTGCATTACTTGATTGAGATATTTTGATGGGCCTATTGTAATCACCTTTGCAATTGTTGACATTAGTCTGATTTTCATCATTCTTTTCTTGAGGCATAGAACTTGTTAATTCGGAAGTTGATTTGATCTTGTGAGTGAGTCATGGATAATCCTTATTTCTATGTTTCCAGGATTGAGACCCAACAATATTTTTTAGGTAGTTATATATATAATATGCATTACAAATGGTGCATTTGAAATATTAGTATATCATTGTATCCACTTGTATGGATTATCACAATCCAAAACTAGATTACCGACACTTGATGGGTTTCAAATCCCATACCTCATGGATTGTTTTAAAAAAAAAAATCTCAAATTTATTGATAAATGGTGGCATCGATTGTTCCCATACCAACCACTTTAGCATTAATAACCAAATGTAAAGTGCAAGCTCTAGAGAAATTTAGTTATGAAGCATGTTTGATGATTTTTAACATGTATGAACATAAAGACCATAACCAGATCACAGAGACTGAACATTATACAAACCAAAAAGCTAAAATATTTACAAGATAACATAATCTTACTACAACTTTATAACTGAATGACATATGATAAATAAATGAACATGAGGAGAAAAACTATCTTCATAACTGTTTCAACTCATATAATTCTATTTACATATAGTCACAATTTTAGATCCTTATCACAATATGCAAGATGAGTGAACATGAAAAAATATGCAGTGTACTAGAGTTGAAAAACACTTGTATGCCAAGTCAAGTGATTGTCAAAGAACTGAAATAAAGAGACCATCAACAAAATTACCAAACCAATACTGCATTTTTTACCAATCAAGAACATCTTATTGTCTTATTGCTTTGACATTAATTCCAACACATGCCAGAGGGGACAACACAAGAGTCATGTAAAATTTGTGTTCCAAACATATTAACAGATAGTGAACAAGACTGTTTTTCTTAAAGTCTGATATGAAATGGATAACAATTATTTGTTCCAATGACATGAAATAAGTATATATGCCTATATGTTCAGCATAATTGTACAATAATAAAATAATTAAAGAAGCCCATGAAAATTCTCATATCAAATGTATAACACCATAGTGTTGAAACATATGCAAATGGTGTATCTCTACACCACAATTGTTCAATATTGAAATATTTAAACCCACAGAGCAGAATCAGTATTTGGAGCCTGTCTCATCAATTCCTATGCTGCCTATTCCTTGCAATCAAGTTCAGGCCTGCGTAAAATACGACACATTTCTTAGGGTCCTTGTGTATTTCGAGGGGGGTGATTCCAATCCACGAACCCTCACAGATGATGAACGTGAAACAACAGATTTCTTCGTACTTGTGCTTTGTCCATGTCAAGTTTAATAGCTTCACCCTATAGAAAAAAATTAATGAGAATTAATGTACGCATGGAAACAATATACGCAGTATGATATATATACAGCAACATATCATTTATGTGTACCTCTAGAACAAAATGCTTCATCTCGACAAGCTGCCATATGACAAAGCCGCCCACGCACTCTACGATGGTCTCTGCACCAGGCATGGGAAAAGGCACGTGGCATCAACCATCAATGGCCTCAACAATGCTGACTCTCGCACAATTTTTTTGGTGCCTCAAGAAGTGGGTGTGAGGGTTTTTGGCAACAACCTGTAGAATGCCTTTCACAACCCGTTTATGCCGCCTCTAAAGGTCGACGCGATCACCGACCTTAAAAGTTATGCCATTGAACTCTATCATCTGTTCATCCACTGGATTTTCCTGCAATGGAAACGTCATTGACGTGAAGCATAATTGAAGGCACATGAAAAGATTCCTAAAGAAATAAGAATAGAGCATGGAAGTGTGTTTGGTTTCATACCGATATAGATGGAACGCCGCACCTCTCCCCGTCCCCATTTCCATCTTTATTACCATCTCCCCCTTGCAGGCCAGCGCTTTCCTCCTCCCCAGGTCCATCCTTATTACCCTCTCCCACTTGCAAGCCAGTGCTCTCCCCGTCCCCATGTCCATCTTTGTCACCCAGTTCCACATTCAACCCAATGTTCTCCCCGTCCTCATGACCATCTGTGTTACCCTGTTCCACTTCGTGGCCAGTGCTCTCCCCATCCGCATGTCCATCTGTATTAGCCTCTCTCATTTCAATCGCAATGACATCGCCGATTAGGTCAAGGCCAGCACTTCGTTGTTTATCCTTGCCATGTAATAGTAGGAATTAAAAGGTCATTTAAAATTCAGGTGCATGCAACCAATTCATTGAAATAATCAAAACAAACATTAAATAAAAGAATTGCAATTCACCGTTTCTTCTACTTCCTCCATGTCAAGGCACCTTGACACGTTTGATGGCATATGCTCATTCTTCTTCTTCTTCTTCTTCTTCTCAACATTGTTAGATGGCGGGTTGAGAGGAACAACATCATCCGATGCTTCCATGGGCAATTGTTCACCATCGAAAATCACAAAAACCTGCTTGAGGGCAGCAGTTCATTGTTCATCATTGTTGTGTAATAGGAGAAATTGAAATGTTGCACCAAACTCAGATGCATGCAACCAATTCATTCAAATAAGAAAAACAAACTTTACAGTAAACAGAAGATTTGGAGATCACCGTTTTTTTTCGTTTCTTCTTCAAATGGTGCCTTGAAACTTTCAACTGTGTAGGATGCTTATTCTGAATCTTATATGCAGGGGTGGGAGGAACAACACCGTCTTTGCCTTTCATGGCCACATCTTCCTCTAGCGAATGAGCCCTACTGTGCTAGCGGGAAGAAACCGCTTCTCGACCATCACCCTGGCATGTCATGTAAGTTAACATTAAGTGAACCTTCTATGCATCTGAACATAAATGATTTAGCAAGGAAAATTCACATTTAACAATTCAGTTCGACATTACCATTCCTTCCTGTCTCTTTCTCTCCTACAATCATATTATTCTTTGCCTTCTCTGCTCCTTCATCTCGTCAGTGTTGTATAACGCCATTTGCTTCTTCACCTCATCCTTTCCTTCTTCGGGAAGTTGAAGGAAGTTTTGTTTCCCAAACTTTTGACAAACACATCTAACAACACGCTTCTGCTGTAGATGCTACCATATATTCATTTGGTACTCTGTATTTTCCACCTTCTTTAGAAGGTACTCTTTCAATTTATCAGGGGGAGGAGCGGGTTGTTTCGGTTCTCCCCCCAAAACAGCTCAACCACGCTTTGGTGCATCAAGAATAGGAAGGTGGTGATGCTGAAACCTATGCATGTTGAACACTCTCCAATCATAATACTTTCTGGTACATTCTTCTACAATACAATAATATATATATTTGCCATTCACCGTTTCTCTTTTGTATTCAGCAGCAACCTGCACAGCAAGTTTGGAAAAGAAAATCGCTTAATATATTTGATATTCAATCAAATTGAATGCACAACATATATACACAGCCAAACGATGCAATAATTCGGTTATTATATCTACCTTCCTGCTCAGCACATCACCGTATGCTCCATTGGATCCCTCTCCATCCTTAGGGTCTCCCTCTGCACGCTTTTCCTTCTGGTCATGGACTATGGCAAGAGCGAGATCATCTCCCTGATTATTTTCCTGAATCAAAGGAACGATATATGCCAAAATCAGAATATTTGTAAGAGACATGATATTTTTGAACTGAAATTAAAAATCATTTTGATTCATGCATAAGAAGGGAAGGGCAATTGGAAGTTCACAATCAATTACCAAACATGTCGCTGCCTTATGGTTGACCATTTTCATAAACTGAGGGGACTTCCTCTGTACCACAGTTGTTGCCTCCTGAATAAAACATTCCCACTTTCCAATCAACCTCATAACCAGTTATGAGAGATTAAAATTGTACATTGGATTGCATCTTGTAATCACTAGATCTTACTTGCACATTTCGTGAATGGGACCGCCGTGAAGAAGATGCCCTACTACACAACCTTTTAGGTGTGCTATCCACATCAATGACGTTCCTCACTACAGGAACTAGTTTTTGTTTTACAACATGCATCCTTAGTTTCCTGTAAACTGTAAAATTGTTGCGAGTGTTATGGACAGTTAAAGTTTGAAAATTTATTGCACAATTTTGTAGTAATCAAGCATATATTATTTTCAATGAAAATAAGAAATTGAAATGCACAACCCACACTTTTGTAAAACGCTATACAAGTAACCCACTCTGGTTTACAACATGCAATTATTTTGTCCAATTATTATTTTCAATCATGAGAAAGATAATGAATTGCAATTTATACCATAAATAATAGTTGTAATTTTTGGAGGTGCCATTTTTACATTCATACAGTGTAAATAAGAAAAGCTTTTCAAGACACTCAAACTTTTATCCGAATTTTCAGGTTGGAAAACACAGGGTGTTATAAACCATGAAACCCACAAACTGTTAAAAGACAACACTTTCTGTTATGCAGACTGTTACAAAACACTGTATTTAAGTTCACATTCATATTTTATAAGAATCCATCACATGCACTAATCATTCCATTTCAATATCGGAATATGTTTCAAACAGAAGATGCACAAAAAATATTGCACGATGGAAAAAACACTGGGTTGTCCTTCACTTTTCAAATATTGTTCAATGATGACACTTAGTGTTATGCACACCATAAGAAAACAATTTATTGAAGGTCACTTTCATATTTTATAACTACCCTTGCTTGCAACAAAAGTTGCACAAAAAAAAGAAGTAAAGTTGCAGTATGGAAAACCCAGCAGGTTGTCTGTCGCTTCTCAAAAGCTTAAATAATTATGGTTATTTTTTAGCTTTAGGATCATTTAGGTTATATATAATGGGAGCAAGCTAAGTCTTGGACAAAATTCACATATGTATATAACATAGGATATGCCGGTTTGAAGCATTTTTTTTTGTGTCGAGGGTTTTGAAATTTTTCTTTTGTTTCCTCCTCGTAGGCTGGTTTTCGAATTTTGCCATTTGTGAATGAAACAAGCGACAACCCATTGTATAGATATGAGTGAAATTACTGAATAATGTTTGTAGAAAGCAAAATCTATGAGTTCTGCAATGAAATGCTATATTTCAAAAATCATGTAAAACCCGGAATGTCGCCATTGTTTGCATTGTTTTTTGGAATGGATAGAAAATGGCATACCGTGGCATTCAAAATCATAATTGGGAAATAGGAAAAAGCCCACATCCAATCCCATTTTTTCTGCCATTTTATACACTGTTGTTTTGGAAAACACACTGTCTCAAAAAACTCGGACTATTGTAAAACCCACTGTTTCAGTACGACGTCTCCTCATGTTATGTATGTGTCCACGTATGTTCTTATGTATGTTTTTCATGCAGTTTTCAATGTGCATAGGTGAATTTTGTCTGGGAATTTGAAATCGGCATAACTCGTAGACAAAATTCACCTACGTACATTGAAAATCGCATTAAAAACATGCATGGATACTACACAACATGATGAGACGTCATAGTTGGAAAACACACTGTCTCCTCTCTATTGCAGAGGAACCAACATATCCTATGTTATATACATATGTGAATTTATGCCTGAAACTGGCATATCCTATGTTATATACATATGTGAATTTTGTCCAAGAGTTAGCTTGCTCCCTCCTTAGCTTGTGGACAAAATTCACCTATGTGTATATTATAGCATATGTGGCCATACCGCATGGACAAAAGAGCCGCAACGGAAGAGGTGGGACCCACGGCGAAAGAAAAGGTTGCCTGATGGAAGGAAAGACATGATGACCGGATGTCTCATCCCCTATGCCGTTTGTTGTCCCATCATTGGGAAATCATGTCAATGCCTACGGTTTTTCAAAATAATTGTTTGGCATGGATGGATAAAAAGCCTAAAATGTGGCCAAACGAAACCATTATTAGCAAATAATAAAAAGGGCCGACAAGGTCCCATTTTCAACATTTTTGGACGGCGACGTTTTGGTGGATAGCGAGGGAAAGAGTAGCAGCCATGTGGAGCTCCTTCGAGTATGTATATCCACTCTGTGTTATGCATAGAGTAAGAGGACAATGTATTGAATCAGAGCTTCATAATTTTTAACAACCCTTACTTTCAGCAAAACACTCTTGTTCGATCTCCGCCCAACACATTATTCACATAATAGTTGCATCATGGAAAACACAGTGGGTTGTGGCTCACTTATTATTTTATGTAGGCTATGAGAAATGAATGTTTTGAAGTTCATATTGTACTCTTTTAACAACACCTACTTCGAGCAAAATGCTCTTTTTCAATATCTACCCATATGTTTCCAACACAAAATTCACATAATAGTAGCATCATGGAAAACACAGTGGGTTGTGGCTCACTTCTTATTTTTTTCTCGGAATGTAACAAAATAACATTTTCAACTTCCTTTTCTTGTCTTATGAGACCTCTTTCTTTAAGAAAAACAGTCTTGCTCACTACCTATTCATATGTTTCCAACAAAAAATTTACTTAAATGTTGCAGTATGGAAAACACAATGGGTTGTCCCTGACTTTGCAAAAACAATAAGAAGATAGTAGCTAGTGTTATGCACACAGTAAGAGGAAAATGTATTGAATCTGAGCTTCATAATTTTTAACAACCCTTACTTTCAGCAAAACACTCTTGTTCAATCTCTACCCAACACATTATTCACATAACAGTAGCATCATGGAAAACACAGTGGGTTGTGGCTCACTTCTTATTTTTTTCAATCTCCTTGTTTAAATGTAAATGAAAAGCTTAAGGTCTGAGTGCATGTGGAGGAGT
>VCHN02001415.1:0-22555 GCA_007115665.2 Sequoiadendron giganteum | reverse complement strand
TCATTCTCTACATTGCTCCTTCCTTATAGTTTGTAGGGTTCACATGCAGCTTTGGATTAAAAATATTGTCTACAAAATCTTTAATTGCCTCTTTCTTAATGGGGTCACTTTCATGTATGGTTTTAGTATGAGAAAAACTTTGGTCTTCCGATACTGGGGAATTAGCATATGATTCCTTTCCAAAGATGTTGGTGTAGCATGGTTGAGTATATGAGACTCCAACCTATTGACTAGAAGATGATTCCTTTTTCATTATTGTGTTTTTGGAAGGATTTGTAGACAAATTCTTTAGAGTAGCAGTTGCTTGAGGTTTTGATACTTAGCAAAATCTATTTTTGGGTTCATTTAATTTTCTACATGTACATGCACAAGGAATTTCACTATCACTTCAGCTCACTAAGTGTTTCCATTGAGGTGATGTGGAGGGGATCTATATTCCCCGAGAATCTCCACTTCTACCCCAAGAATGTACTAGTACATTCTCTACCAACCTTTCCACAATAAGACTTATGATGGGAAGCATGTGCTTGGAGCAATGGAAAGTGTTTTGTGAGAAACTAAAAAAGGTAATTTGAAAAAGAGATTTACATTTGATTTGGAAGAGTTTAGTACTTAAGAAATGTCCTTTTCACATGAGCACAGTTGTGTTGGCATCGGGAGCACGCTATCAGATACATGGTAGTCATCATTACATGCGAGCATTTACTCCCAACACCCAAGTTAATTTCCCAAGACTTGTTTTAGTTTTTTGTATGATTCATTGCTCACCAAGTTGTCACCTTGATATTTTTCTATTAGTCCTGGACAAGAGATGGATCTTTGTTCATCTATCTCTCACAATGCACTTTTTCTATAAATAACAATATCAAATTAGCTAAACTCACTAAATTAGCTTTGAAGTTATATGTTCTCCTAAATGTATTTTCATTCTACTAGCTTTAGGTCACTCACTAGGGCTGATGTAAGAAGTTGGGTCCACAAAAAGCTCAAAAAGTGGAAGTGTTTTTGCTGTTTTTCAGAATTTGTCACACTTGGACTGAAAATTTGAGGCACTTACACAATGAATTTTTAAAAGAGTCAATAATATGAAATTTAGAAATTTGAATCTAGTTTATAAATATGTAAATTATTCAAATACCCAGATTGTAGAAGTTAAATTTTGATAAGGATCTATAAAAACCACTTTTTAAAAGTCCCTATTTTTTTACCATACCATGCACGTGTACGGACAACACTTTTTGACTCAAATAAAAGTATTTTGCTAATTCCTTTTGAGGAAAGAGAGCTAACAACATGAAGATTGATGAGGAATTTTTTTTGTAATTTTTTGTTATTATTAAATTTTTATTGGCCTTAATTGTTGTTTTTAAAAATCAACGTGTATGGACAGCATAATTTGACCTAAACTAAACATTTTTTGAAACTTTTTTTTTTCATTGTGTAAAGAATTGTCTGAAGATTGATGTCATATAATTTTTTTTTACAAAAAAACTTAACCAAAAAAAAGTCATTAAAAAACAAAAAAAGTCTGATATTTCAAATTTAAGGACTAGTTTGCTTTGAAATTAATTAAAAAATAGAAAATATAATCCAATCTAAATAAAAATTATATATTTAAAAACTAGACATTGTGTTTTGTAATGGGTTTTAATTATCTAGATTGATTCAGAAAAAAAAATCATCAACCATATTGTCAAAGTTGAACATTCTTCTTCAATTTGCCTTAGTTTTTTAGTTGTGTTAGGAATAAGGTGTCTCAACCTTCGATAATTCCTATTCTTATTATTTGTTTTGTAAAATTTATTTCTTGCAAATAATGTAATTAAGTGTGAGTGTACATGTCTAGTTTGCATGTTGATGTGTCACTCCACTTAATGTGTCGGCATCTTGAATTGTGTGTAAGGAGATCATGGCTGAAACGGTTATGACGGATTCCTATGACACGTAAGAGCTATGTCTGGAAGATTCAATGACAGGTGAAGACATGTGGCAACTGATAAAGTTGAGTACTGAACACTCTTCCACGACAGTGGGGTTCGGGGCATCGCCCTAAAAAATTTTGGGGTCTTTATTTTCTGAGAATGGTAAAACCCTAATACAGTTATCTTCGGAAGTTGCCCTAAAAGGGAAGCGCATGATATAAGCGTTTTTTAGGGTTGCGAAGATTTGTGATGTGAGTGTATTGTTGGAACGTTTTTTCATGCTGCCGCATTTTGTCTTCAAGAGTTGGAAATCTCCTGAAAGAACTTGCATTGCAAGTGTTGTAACCGTTGTGTTGAAGATAATACATTGTGCAGGTTTTGGAGTGCTGGGGTTTTTTACCGAAAGGTTTTCCCCAGGGTAAATCATTGTGTCATTCTTCATTTTCTGTATGTATGGTATATTGCTGCAATATCTTTGTTAAGTAGATTAACAAATCTGAAATTGTAAGGGTTTAAAACGAATTTGCACCATACTTTCCTCAAGAGATTAGTGTAGGAAGCTGTTTCCGCACCTGAGTTTCCTTACAAGTTGCGTCAAAGGCTAAGGCCTCGACGCCAAGCCTTTCCTAATCCCAATACCAAGTTCCGCAGGCGGGTTGGGAAACAAATTTTTTAATAATGCGTATGCATTACTAAAACGCATACCCGTTATTGAAACAAAACGCATATGCGTTTCATAATGCATACGCGTTATTTTTTTACCCATTGGGTAAAGGTAACACATATGCATTATGAAACACATACGTGTTATGAAATGCGTATGCGTTTCTGATATATCCATTTTTCCTAATTTGACATTTTCTGGTACAACACGTTTTTCCTACAACATTCTTTTTCTGCAATATGGCCCAAAAGCTCAATTTTTTGCATTTTTTATTACAAATTTGTCTTGTGCAGGGCATATTCTATTGAAAATTGGTTGAAAAGTCAAGTGCAGGTTGAATTTTTTGAAGTGGAATCAAGTACAAGAATAATTTACAAGAAGATTCAAAAAAGAGAGTTTTTGGATGTATTCATGATATTTTTGTGTACTTCAAAGTTCAAAGAAGAAAGGATCTTCATAGTACAAAGTGTTATTTGAATATTTGGAGGTGAAAATTTGAAAATTGGTTTCAAGTAAATCATTTGTTTTTTCATCAAAAAGGGTTTGGTAACCATGGGATCAAAGCAAAGGCAAAGAAAAAAGTGTAGAAAGTCAATCACACCCGAAGAAATTCAAGCAAATAAAGATATGGAGGCAAAAATACAAAAGGATAGAAGAGAAAGAATTCGTCAAATGAAAAATTTGGAAGCATCTAGTTCAATGAATGTTGAAGAGAAAGTCATGAATGATGAAATGAATGTAGATGATGCAAATATGGAGATGGTGAATATAGAAGAAAATGCAATTATGGAGACAAACTCAACTATGTTTTCAACTTCAACTTTGAATGATATGGAAATAGTACCTATGCAAACAACTTCGGGTATGTCTTCAAATCCACCTCCCAATGATATGGAAAATGCACCTATTCAAACAATCTCTCCAGGTATTTTTTCAAACCCAAGTCTTGATAATATTGATTTTGCTTGTTTAAATGATGTTGGATACACCATTGATGATATCAATAATTCTAGGGTTGAAAGAATGCAAAAAAAAAAAAATGATGAAAATATATCTTATGAGAATGCAAATGTTAATCAAATCCCTCATATTGATGAAAATGAGAATGAAATCTTTTTTACATTTGAAAATGAAAATGGAACCCCTTGTGTGAATGAAAATGAAACCCCTTGTGTGAATGAAAATGAAACCCCTTGTATGGATGAAGATGAAAATGTTTTTTTTACAATTGAAAAAGATGTGTTAGATAACCTTCGTGGTAAATTTTCTTGGAGACAAATTAGAACTTATGGAAATAAAATATATAAAATGTTTTTTTATAGAAAGAAATTAGGATTCCAATGTCAACTCATGGTGCAATTGATGAGAATGTGGAAAATGAGAAAAGTGATGAAAAAATTAGGTATTTTTGTAAAACCAAAAAAGAAAGATGATTCAGTAGAACAAGTCATTTCTAGTGTTGCTAATGCTATTGATTTTATAGGTAAGAAAAGTCGATCTAAAGATAAAAATGCGGCTCGTCGTGCAATAACAACTACTTTAGTTGATAAAGCAACTTCAAATAAAAGAATGTTAAGTAAGATTAGTAAATGTATAAAAGTAAATCCTAAACTTTGATTAGAGCTGCTAAAAGAAGAGAAAATATTGAAAAGGATCCAATTAATCAATGTTGGAGTTTTAGTGGTAGACTCCCAAGATCAGACATGAAATTAACTAATGAAATTAAATATTTAATCGATAAATTTTGGCATGATAATACAAGAGTATCACCTAACATTAGAGATGTCTTAAAATTAAGGGTGGGTTCCAAAATTCGTGTACCTCATCCAAAGCATCTCTTAGATATGACTCAAACTGAATTATATAAAAAAAATTTAGATGCTTCAATCTTACCATTGAATATTAAAATAAGTCAAAGATCATTCAAAAAGTGTAAACCTTGGTATGTTAGAATTAATAAGCAATGAATCTCTTGTTGTTGTAAGACTCATGTACAATTTCATTATTATTATGATAGTTTTCGATATATATGATGCACTTTGCATGTTAACCAAATTATGCAGGACATTTGTGGTATTAATATGCCACCTGAAAGAATCAAAGATTTTATATTAGGTTTGTTTTGTGAACCCTCTAACGGAAACTTATTTTATTTAAAATCATGTATTTCTAGAGAATGTGATAGATGTGCTAACTTTTCATTATTAGGTGAATGTATGCATGAAAGTAGTTTAAATGAATTTGGACAACAATTAGTAGATGTAAAAAGATTCAAAAATGTTGAGTATTCTTTAAAAGATGGAAAAACTGGAAAACGTTGTGAGCTAATTATGGAAAAAAATACTGTGCATGCATTTATTAAAGAATTTAAAGATAAGATTGTACCTAAATATGTTCAACACTCTCAGTATGCTCATTGGCTTGATAATCAATTTCGTTTATGTAAAAACACATTCCCAATTGGAACTATATTGTTAGTTGTTGATTTTGCTGAAAATTATACTCTTGCTCCACAAGAAGAAATTCAATCACAGTATTATAATTCAGTGCAAGTATCTATTTTTGTTCATATTGTTTATAGACATGCAGATGATAGTAGAGAAGATAATAGAATTTTTTTGAGAGAGTACCATTTTTATGTAAGTGATAATCGATTACATTCATCTGAGTTTGTTCAATATTGTTTTGATATATTTTACAAAAATTTAAAAGAAAGAGGAATTCAATTGCTAGAACATCTCATATGGTAAGATAATTGCATGGGTCAATTCAAAAATGCTAGGATGTTTTATTGGTTATGTAGAGTTCATAAGGAAAATAATATCCAGCACATATGGAGTTTTTTTGAAGCCGGTCATGGTAAGGGAGAACACGATGGAGTAGGTGCATGTGTGAAAAGAGCTCTTGCTAGAGAGCAACTAAAATTTGAGGATGCTGCAAAATTTAGAGATGCACATGCAATTGTAGATTGGTGCAATACCAAATTATCTACAAGAGTAAGTGAGAGCTCAATAATTCACCGCTTCTTTTGGTTAGTTGAAGAAAATGATATTTGTTCTCGACAAGATTGTGAAACAATTAATGGATCTGCAAAATGGAATTCATTTAAGAGTTCGAATGCAAACACATGGACAATATGGACAAGGGAGTTGGCATGCTTTTGTCAATTTTGTATTGCAGGTGATTGGGAGGCTTGTGAAAATATGGAATGGGTTGAACAATGGCAACAAAGAGCCTTAACACCTACATCGACACATGTTCAACATGGAACAATAATTGAAGATAATCAAGTGTTCGCATCAGATGATTATGACCGTGTTTCTGATCTTGTACAAGAAGGTACATTATTTATTGAGATGAATTTTATATGTATGCATGTTTATATACATGAATTAAATATAATTCGTGCTCTTTATTGAATTTTTTATCTATTTTTGTAGGACATGTGTATGTTGTTGTTGCACCCGAGGGGAATGAAGAGGAGACAGAGTACTGGTTGGCTAGATGTGTTGAGAGAAAATATAAGTTGGTACATCCTAGAGTGGATGATGATAACTTTGAGTATCCAACTAGTTCAGTCATTGTTGTTGGCACTTGGCTTCGAAAATATTTGATAAGAAAGAATGGCTTGCCTGCATTTGAAGATTATGAAAGACACAAGAAGATTATACATTATTCACATTTGATTTTGGCAACCAATATAAAACTAGTTAGATATCACGGGAGGCCTGCTAATAAAGTTTTATGGACACTTTCAATGGATGATCATGAGACAATCATAGATGCATTACAAAAAAGAGAGGATGTGGATGGTACAACAAAGTAAATAAATATTGGTAAGTATATCTAGTTGTATGTATATATTTAATTGATATATATATTTGTCTTTAAATTCATTTCCTTATTAAAGTTTTATATCATTTTTTGTTTCAGGTCTCCCTTGATACTAGATGTTTTACAAAAAAGAGAGGAGATGCACTCTTATTACAATGGAATTCGAATCTAGAGATAGGTAACTATATATAGTTGTAGATACATTTAGTTGAGAGTATAAATATAAAACTAAATTTAATTCATTGTCATTTTATAAAAAGTTTATAATTTATTTCATATCCCCTTAAGCCATTCTCTTAAAACCCCTTAAGCCATCCTCTTGCATCCCCTTTAAGTCTCTCTATTAATTCCCCTTAATTCATTCTATTAGGACCCCTTAATCCATATCCTTGTATATCTATCCTTAATCCATCCTCTTGCATCCCCTTAAGTCACTCTCTCAACACCCCTTAAGCCATCCCCTTAGGTCACATGGTTTAGGGTTTAGGGTTTCTAGGGTTCATGAGATGCTTAGAATAACAAATTTATATGGATTAATGGTTTAGGGTTGATCTCCTAGGATTTAGGTCACATGGTTTAGGGTTTAGGGTTTCTAGGGTTCATGTGATGCTTAGAATAACAAATTTATATGGATTAATGGTTTAGGGTTGATCTCCTAGGATTTAGGTCACGTGGTTTAGGGTTTAGGGTTTCTAGGGTTCATGTGATGCTTAGAATAACAAATTTATATGGATTAATGGTTTAGGATTGATCTCCTAGGATTTAGGTCACATGGTTTAGGGTTTAGGGTTTCTAGGGTTCATGTGATGCTTAGAATAACAAATTTATATGGATTAATGGTTTAGGGTTGATCTCCTAGGATTTAGGTCGCATGGTTTAGGGTTTAAGGTTTCTAGAGTTCATGAGATGCTTAGAATAAAATTTTTATATGGATTAATGTTTTAGGGTTGATCTCCTATGATTTAGGTCACATGGTTTAGGGTTTAGGGTTTCCAGGGTTCATGTGATGCTTAGAATAACAAATTTATATGGATTAATGGTTTAGGGTTGATCTCCTAGGATTTAGGTCACATGGTTTAGGGTTTAAGGTTTCTAGGTTTCATGAGATGCTTAGAATAACAAATTTATATGGATTAATGGTTTAGGGTTGATCTCCTAGGATTTAGGTCACATGGTTTAGGGTTTAGTGTTTCTAGGGTTCATGAGATTCTTAGAATAACAAATTTAGAATTGCATGCACCCTTAATCCACAATCTTGCATCCCTTAAGTCACTCGCATAATTCCCCTTAATCCACCCTCTTGCATCCCCTTAAGACATCCCTTTAAATGACCCTTAAGTCATATCCTCTTACATGTACCCTTAATTCACAATCTTGCATCCCTTAAGTCACTCGCATAATTCCTGTTAAGCCATCCTCTTAGGACCCATTAAGCCATACCCTAGGGTTCATGACATGCATCCCCTTCATCCATCCTATGGAAAACATCATTTGAATTTTTATGGAATTTATAAGATCCAATTTTGTAACTTTTACTATATATTTACTTAAATGATTCAAAAAAATTATAGAACTACTTACATTAATTATTTTTGTAGGTTCTCATCAAGTCGATCTACCATGCGATTGTCACTAAAAAATTATTTTATCAAGAGACTATGTAAATATCAATTTTTGGTCTTCACGTAAAAGTTGATAAGCTAAATAATTGGATATACATGTGCACACATATATGTTTCATCATGTTGTATAGTTGTATGATTTTCAATGAACTTATTAGTAACTTTTTAAAAATCTCGTTCCAATTTTATAGATTATACATTTCATATAATTGTTCAAATATTTTCTAGAATTGGAAAATAGTTAAAATTACGTGCTCTTAATTTATTATGAATATAATCTAAACTATTTAAGGAATATTTTAATTTGTCACCTTTAACCATGTGATAAATTATATATTTATGAAATTTGATTGTAGAGATAAGAATTTATATAGTGCATGTATTACTTGAAAATTAGATAAAATATCTAGATCTACATATGTATGAGTGCATATAATCATCAAAATGAACATAACATGATCATAATTGATTGCATATATATAATCATCACATTAAAGTCATCTGATATAAATAAACAAAAATATGTATATGTCAAGTCCAACACATAAAAGTTTAAATAAAACTAGAGATGTCTGGTCTATTTAAATTTTAAAACCATTTAACTATCAGGTTGATCAGTCAAATCAAGTCTCCTCTTTGTTCCATGTTGATTAGATGTACCTGCATCATGTTGTAAAAGAATACAAGAAACTTGAAATTAGATTTAAATTTATTTATAAATTTTGATATAATTAAACATATTTAAACCTGAAAATATAAACTTTTGGATAAAAAATCAAAATTTAATTAAATATCTAGTAAATACAATAAAAATGATTTTTAGTACATGCATAATTTACCATATGATCATGTGAATCTATTGGAACATTTTGTTCAACGGGTAGCATAACTGTCACTTGAGAAGATTCAAATGCCTGATCTACTATATCCTGCATATTCATATAAAGCAATCAATATGTTAAAACCTCGAATATATATATATATATAAAAGATCCGTAAAAATTGTTTAGGATATTTAGTAAAGTTTACAACCTTGAATGATATGACCTCAAGATCACGCACCTGAGATTTCCCATGCATAAATGCTGACGATGTCTCAGGTGCACCTGCAATGGGTGTCTCATGAAATGCCTGCATATATATGTACAACAATTTGTATAGATCATTCATGCATGTGTATGTAAATGTAAAAATTAAATTAGATCTATGATGTGTATTTAATTCAAACTTAACAAACTTTTTGAAAGAATGCACCTGAGCTGATGATGACTCAGGAGCGCTCACCACAACTTGTGCTTGGTCAGCACTAGGCATGCTCATCTGACCTCCTTGCATCTAGATATAATATATATCAATCACACATCATGTGTAAACATTCAAAATAAATTAGATATATATATCCACACAAACTAAATTTAATATATATTGGTTTAAGTACCTGACCAAAAGGTGAGCCCATATCTACAACACTCGACATATAGACATGATCATTTTGAGTTTCAGGCATTGTCTGATCATGCATCTACACCAAACACTTATTGAATTAATATTGTATTATATATATAATTTGATGTTATTATTTAAACATGAATTTTGCACATTCCAAAAAAAATATATTAAGTTCAAAAGATGAACATACCTGTGTAAGTGGATGCCTGAGTATTCCTATTGCTGGAGCCTCCATGCTCTCTATTGACCACTTCAGCCGCCACGTGTGAAGTCTGATGAGTGAGATGTCCTGAAAGTGAACTCAATGCTCCTAATGTCAATAGCATGGTTTGCTACTGAAATGCAGCAGGAACACCAGGAGAAGCAGGAGGAACAATAGGAGCAATTGGAGCACGTCGTTGAGGATCAACACGTGCTCCTAATCTATGTTGGGGCATGCCACGCCCAGCTCCCTGAAATGACCTCATATCAAAATAGTTGGGTTTTAAACCCAACTCAAACTCTGCCCATAACTTTCTCAAAAAGTATAGGGGCACCTCAGAATTGCCATGTGGCGGAGTATCAAACACCATCCACCATCTATCCCAAAAATGTGCAGCTATCAAGGGGTGCCTACACCATAAAATTGAAATTCATTTTTTGGTGGGTGGAATTGGTTGGCTAGTTTGGGGGTTAAAAAAATACTGGCACATGGCTTGTTTGGTAATTTTAAGGTCATTAATTTATTTATAAGACAATCCATCTGCATAGAATTGTCTCCTCTCTTGTCTCCATTGATGGAACCTATCTAGGTCTGCATCAATAGATCAAACAAAATCAACAATAGTTTGCATCATAGATGCAAACCGTGAGAGATGGGGGGGAATTCTAGGCTCATTTTTTATCAGATCTATATTTTCTTGAATGACCATAAGATTTTCCCTAATGCTCTCTCTCAACTGATCTTGGTCTACTATAGGGGGTGGGGGGTTAGGAGGTAGGGGGTTAGGATGTGGAGGGTTTGGAGGCATGGGGTTTTCTTGTGGTGGTGGGTTTGGATATATGGGATCTACAAGAATTTGTGGTTCACGCATAAAATCCTCTATGCTAAATAGTGGATCCATGTGAATGTACAACCAAATGGCAACTGCACATGTTAAACAATTAAAAAATATATATCAACAAACTAATTAAATAATGCACACAATTTGAAAGAACTATTTAAAAATCACATTGAACGTGCACAAATCCAAAATGCAATTCATTTGAAGACCATTCGATTTATCATTAAAAAATCAATAATGTTCATTAAAAATCCATAGCATGTACACATTAAAGTTTATAATTTAAGTTTGTACAAGTTTTAAAAATTTCAAATTTGTGGTTTACAATTTGAGTTTTGGGTAAGGGTTTGTGTTCATATTTTAGAATGTAGGGTTTAGTGTCTAGGGTTTTCTTGATTAATGATATGTGATTATGTATGGTTTGGAGTTTACATATAGTTTGAAAGATATCTAGGTTTTATGGTTTAGGGTTGATAGATAGGATTATATGGCTCATGATGTATACATATAAGGTTGTAGACATCTATTTCAAGATTTGGGGATTTTGAAAGTTATATATGTATATTAGAATAACAATAACCATTAAGATCTAGAAATTAAAAAAATTGGTTATAAGGATACATTTAAACATATAATAATAGAAACATAGGAATCATGGTATTTGAAAAGGGGAAATGATAATAGGAGTTACCATAGAACACAAAATATTGTTCATATGAGAGACATAAAAGGTATGAGAATTAAATATTATTTTAATAATAAACTATTAAACAATAGTATAGTATGAAACTTAAAGGATGCAAATAAATTAAAATTATAGTGATTAAAAGTAATAATTATGCAAGAAATAAGGAAGCCAAACTACCAATTCGGTAGGGTCAAATCCAAGAAAGTTTGCAACCCAATCCTTCACCAATTATAGAATTTAGATTTATACATTTTAATTTCTTGATTTTTTTTAATTTTGAGTAATAATAATGAAGGAAAATCTATAAGTTGATGTTCTAGGACCCCCTTTGACAAAATGGTAACAATCAACCTAGATTATGTTGAATCAAGAGTGAAGGAAATGAAAATTCAATATGTTATGACTAAAAGTCTATGGTTGTTATAAAAAATTGAGGGAAATGCATTGTCTTGTGATACCTCACAATTATCACTACTAAAAATAAACTTTGTTGATCACACCTAAAGACCCCATTGTTATATAATTTTGTAAATAAACTCTTTGAAAACTAAGATTGTGAGAAACATAAATTGAAGAAATAAGACTAAAACCCTATGTGTTTTAAAAAGTTCCACTAGTATTCATGATTTTTAAATCCTTATGAAACCATTAAAAACCTTAGGTACCTAAGTACAGGGATATTGGCTCAAATACATAGTTTCAAAACTAAAAAACTACTAGAGTATGGATTTTAATGACAACAAAACCCTAGAATAGAACAACCTTTACAAACATCATAAAAAAATTGAGGGAAATTCTCTATGATTTAGGGTGTAATGGGCCCAATATATATGAACATGATATATTTTTTTCAAGGATTTTTTAATATATATTGATTTTAATTGTATGCATGTGTGCATATGTATTTGTAAATGAATTCGTTGCATCCTCTTAAGTTGTGTTCTAGTTTAAGAACAAGTTGAACATATTGAATATGTTCATATAAACAACTTGAATATGTTTAAGAAAAAATTCAAGAACACATAGAAGAACAAGTTGAACAAGAACATGTTAAATAATAGATTAGAAAAACAATTGTTAGAGATGCAAAATTGGAGAATTCAGTTCAAGAAGACATTGCTAATAGATTTATTTTTCAAGTTTAAGATAAAAAAATTTAATCGATATAGATGAGGAATTTTTTAAAATATGATTTCATCTAGGGATATGTTGCCTTATATTAGAATTTTTATCACACTAATTCTAACTTGAACCATAGATGGGCTAATTATAACTTGAACCATAGACCCTAATTATAACTTGAACCCTAATGTATTCTAACTTGAACTCTAACCCTAATTGTAATTAAATCGGGTATCATAACCTTAGTTGAACACTAACCCTAAATGGATATAAACTTTTTAATCATAAACCTAATTAAATATTGATTGAATATTTAACTCTCACCAAAATTACAACCATTTAACCATAGACTCTTAATTTAATTTTTACCCCAACCCTAGAACCCTACACCAATTGATGGGGCTAATTCTAACTCCAACCCTAACCTGCATCTTAAATTTTAATTCATAATTTCATAATCCTAACCCTAACCCTAATAAAAATATAACCTTAACTCTAAACCTAGTGTTGGCATTTTTTATAACAACCCAAGCAGAACCCACAAGAGCTTCTATGAGCTTTCCATACTCAATTATTAAAGTCTTGAAGGCACCGTGCTAACTTAACGAGAAGATAATAGTAAAGCTTCTATCTCTCCTACACTTCGGACTCTGTAAGATCTAGGAGGGTTTTCCTAAAATATGTTGTCATTCATGATAGAAATGATTTGCTCATATGTGGATAAACAACAGATAAATTACCATCAGTGTTAAAAGAGATAAACCTTCAAGAAATCGGCTACTTCTTAGAAAAGCTCGGCTCCATTTAACAAGGAATTGAAATAACACCTGAGTGTGTTGATATGAGTTATTCGATTGAAATTTCCTGAAGTTATGACACAAAATACAAAGGATGAAAAGCAGTCAGAGTTCTAGTGCCATATCCTGAAGCACGGAGTCAAAAAGAAACTAAACTATAGGGTAACTTTCATCTAAAGCACCTATGATCTATATGAATGGCATTATTATCCATATATCGATAGTTGAGTTTACTTCTCCTTGATAAATCCTATGTGAAAATTTGCATAAACTTATTGGATAACTAATGCATTTAACCAGTTCTTTGAACCAAAGCTATAGTCAAACATAATCCACAGTAAATAATAAATGGAAATTAATGAAAACCATCTTTGATTGATACTTCATTAATAATTCATGCAAACTATTACAATAGGAGAGAAAATAGACTCAAAACAATCACAAGGTTAACATAAGTATGCTCAAGAACCCCATGATTTACTAAGTTCTCAAAAAAGACTCAAAGCTTCAAAACTTGGATATATTCTTCTCTCTATACTACTTGACTCTTATCTTATGTATCTTGAGTAATTTCAACAGACCCTTCTCTCGGCTCAGAATTCCCTTTTATAAAAACAAGGGAGCCAACAAGCTTCAGGCCAGAGAATACACATGTCCACTTTTTACTGGACCGCTAATCCCTAATCAGTTAACTTTACATCAATTTTTGGTAAGAGAAGAAAATCCCAAAACAAAAATGATCATTAGTTTGTTGTGGAGGAAGGAAATGCATTGTTCCAAGTGTCACTCCCCTGACACCAAAGCATCTTTTAACTGTTTTATGCACTGATTTTATTTGAACAATTTGCACCTGAATCCGGAAAGAGAATGCATCTTAAAATACAATACCCAAGGCCAGACCTATACTTTACATGACCAAATTGCAATTCTCGTCCAAATTATTCATAATTCAAGTTCATCAATGAACACCCTTTTCCATGACTTGAAATCCTCCTCAGATGGCCAATTGAAAGCCACCACCTGGTCCACCATTTTTTGATAAGGTACATACTTTATCATCAATGATGTGGTTGTTTCATCAAAGTTTTCCAGGAAACTAATGACAAATGATAACTTTTCTAAAGTGTTTTCCAGCATGCGAATATCAGCATTTTTGCATATCTCATGAGTCTAGGCAGTCATTATATTATTCATTTGCTCCTTCCATGCCTGCAAAGGCTTGACCCTATCCTGACTATGCAGAATATGAGGTAGTGGAGTCAAATCCTTTCCATCATAAATATCCTTCAATGCTTTGATTTTGGACTCCATAGGAGCAGCAGACCCCTGGAAAATTTTCTCGACAATACTCTTAACAAATTGATATGTTGTTATGACTGTAGGATATTTGTTCCCATGTTGTTTTGCCCCAACTGCCATAAATTTTAACTTCTCCATTCCAGGGCCCCATCTATTTAGCAAAGGGATAGCAAATTCTCCGTCCCTTGGAAACAATTCAAGTGCTTGCAACATCAAGGCATAATTTGCATGAACACCATTCAGCTTACTCTGGACCTGTTTATATAAATTCCTTAACATAGTATCAACAATTTCTAAATTATTCCTTCCTACTGCATCTTGGATTTGGTTTACCATCTCCTTATATTTTTCAACCTGCTGGATCAACTCTTCCCTAAAAGGATCTCCGCTTGAGCTATTGGCCTTTTCAACTGCAATGGGCACTTGTCCCATATTATATGGGACCATAGCCCAAGATTGAACCTGTGCAGAAGGTTGGGGTTCATCTACTGGCGGGTCAGGAATAATGTGGCTAGAGCTAGCCTGCCTTTGAGACCTCAAGGTTTCCATATGTTGTCTTAGTAAGGCCATTTCAATTTCCAATTTTGCCACCCTTTGCTGACTCTTATTATACTCAATAATAATGTCATTATACTGGCTCCTCAAAGTGTCTCGGCTTTTAGTTAAATCCTCCACAATTGCCATAGTGAATTTGGCAACATTCACAACCATGTCAACAGCCTCCAATGCAGGGGTATCAACAACTCTTTTCATGATCAAATGACCATTGAAGTCGGATGTTTCAACAACAATAGGTTTTCAAGACCTCATGGATAGTGACCATATTGCCAAAGAATCCCATTCCTCACTAAAGGCTGATCCTTTAAGTGCCAATGCAGCCTCCTCCTCCATTACAAGAAGCGGCTTATTGGCCCTTCTTATTGTGTCAAATACCACAGCATCAACAATATCCCATTCAGGGAGTAGCAATATTTCACACTTTTGAACCAATGTCGTGCCCTGTTCTGGTGTGATTTCTTTAAACTTCTCCTTCATTTGCACTCTAACCCTGGATTGGATTACCTGCTCTGGGAGCTCTAGATGCAAACTTCATTCATGTGCTACCTCCTTAGTATATGATGAGAGATGAGCTCTCCCTACAAAATCTTCAAAAGCAGGAGTATGAATAAAAGAGTCATCCATCATGAACTCTTTACAAGCCTCCATTCTCAAATCATCATTATTTGTAATCCATTTAATCTCATCCTTCCCCAATCTTAGGGTGATTGCTCTTGAACTCATTGCAATGTCAGCTAGATCTAGTGGCATCTCCAGATTCATTTCATCCAAAGTTACAATGATGTCCTCCTCGTCATTACCCTTTAGGCCAACATCCCTCACACTATCAGTTCTATGCCTCTTTGGGGATGATGGGTGAATCTGTTCTAAAATTTTTGGAGGCAAATCCAGATCAATAATACAGAGCACTGATTGCCTTGGGACATATGATGCACCACTCATTGTAACCTCCTTTTTCCTACTTCTCTTCCTCCTAGAAAATACCTTTATCTTCCCCTGAGGCTGATAGGTAGGCCTTTCTTCAATTCTTATCTCAGGGTACTCCTCAATAACTTGTGACTTTCCCCTTCCTTCTATAATCCTTTCCTCCTTTAAGACCCCTACTACGCTCTCAAAATTTTCAAGAGCATAGATTGCCTTGCTGAGCTCATCTTTGGCATTAGGTATAGGATCAAAACTAGGTATCTTCTCCTATTTACTTCTCACCATTTTTGAATAGGCAATGTACATTGTCTTTCTCTCGTCCTGTAAGTCCTTATCAAAAATGTTCCTGATGATATCTTCAAGAAAGTAAAAGTTGTGGACAAAGGTCCCAATCCAGTGCCTAGCCTTCATTTGGGAAATAAAACCCTCAGGATCATAATTCCTAGGGCGTACAGTCCTTAGCCTATATGACTTGAGTAACAAGTGCAAATTTCTCCACCCTCCCTTTATCATGACAAAATCGGCAAAAGTTGTATATTCAGGGAAGAAAGATCCCTTCTTGTGTTTAGCAGGAAAATGGAAATCCTGAGATGCTCCCAACTGCCTCATGATTTTTATAAAACCAAGTCTAAGGGGGACCTCCTTGGGTAGAACAAATGGGATGGAATTTGTGCCAAAAACCCTGAAAACTGTAGTGCCATGATTGGGGATAATATCACCCCAATTATGTGTTAAATTCAACTCAGGCTTCCTCTCCATAGGTCTTAGGAAGTCATGAATTTCCTTTGAAATCTTGGGGGGATCAACAATTAAGGCCTTTCTTAACTTGGATCTGAAAACATTATGAAAGGTTACATAATCAAACTTATGATCATGCATGTCCAGGACTCTAGTCCAATATTGGATAGGCATCTCAATGTCTCCTTCTCTTTTCTTCAATTCCATATCTTTTTCAAATACCTTCTGGCCCCTATATAAAAACATATGAATTAGCAGTGAAAACCATTTGAATCCTACCCAATTCTTCCCCAGCTTCAAAGCTGCTAAGCCAGAATGCATTTTCTCTGCAAGGTGAGTGGAAAAATCATATACCACATTATAACCAGGGTGTTGGAGGTTTACAGCCATATACATCACCTCTATAGGCAGAGTCTTCTTCAAATCAATCCCTAAAACCTGACATAATGCACAAACGGTCTTCTTAAAATGGGGGTGAAATAGTCCACTGGGAAAGGTTCAGGCTCATTCCTACCAATAACAACTTTCTTTTGATTTTTTCCTCTTCCCGACACAGCCAAATGGGGTATCAAAAGGGATGTCCTGATCAAACCCTTGGTGTTTTTGTATTCCTCCCTGAAGACCTCCAATTTGATGGGAATCATATCCTGGCTCCATTTGTGCAAACCAAAAATCTCTATAATTTCCTCCTTGGTTACCCTGATCATTTGCTTGCCAAGATGTGTTCTAACAGTTCGAGTCACAGGGTCATACCTCGCAACAATATCCTTCAATAGGTCTACATCTTCGTAGACATTGGGTACCACTAGCTTACCCAGGTCCAATCTCCATGGATTACACAAAGGAACTGCCAAATTTCTATTCCCAAACCAGTTGGAAAACAACTGCCAACCAGTGTATGGCAATTTGGCATCACGAATTGTAGACTGTTTATCCACTAAACCTTCCTGAATCAAGGGTCCATAAAACAATACCCTTCCATCCTACTTCTTGCTTGTAGAAGGTTTCATCAAATCAATAATATCTTGTAAATAACCCCTAGCCGTAGCCTCAGAACTAGTAGTTTGTGCCTTGGGTGCCATTTGTATCAAACAGATGATAATTAAAATTAGGGTTTTTTTAAATGACAAACAATTACACCCTGCTTTCTATTGTCATCACAAAAAGTTGTTCTATATTCAAAAATCTCTAGCAATTACCTATATAAGCTCTAAAAGCTAATTTGTTCAACAATTCACCAGGAACCAAAAAGATAACAGTCACCAATTATTCAATAGGCAATGCTAACACCTTCTGAAAACACAAGAGAAGGCATACGTATTACTTACGGTTTATTTTGCAAAGCGTTAAATGCTGCGAGACTGGAGAACTGCGATAGTAGCTGCTTCCTTCAGCACCAAACAATTTCTTACAAACCAAAAAGCAACACTAAAATGGCAATTTATTGATCTTTTGGCATTTAATTATGCAGGCCGAGTCGAAATCGACCATTACTATTTGCTCGCGTGAGATAGAATGGCTATAGTACAGCACTAGTTCATTTGAAAACAAGCCATTGATCAAAAGCATAGTTAGCTAGGCGGACGGCCCAGATTAAGTCAAAAATGATTTGAAAATGCCACATCTGCCTTCCAGTCATTAGGCGAGCAAGAAAACTACCCATCAAGTACCACATCAGCACAGAACGGGTCCCACCACATTTTTCCCCCAGTAACATCTGCATCCATGCGTCAACAAATCACGCACCTTGCAACATTATTAAAACTAACATTTTAATTGTGCGAGGTCAACGATGGATGGTTGTGTTGCATCGAAAAGTACATAGCTGTCATCACCAGCATTCATCCTCGATCAACAATCAAAACTGGCCCCACCACGTTATGCAACAGGTGGCAGCATCTCGCAAGCCTCACAACATTTTTCATGACATAAGCACAAATCTTGTGAGGTGTGTGATGAACGGTTAATATCAAAGTCACTGCATCCATCGGTCAATATAATTTGCACATGCAAAACAGTTATTTTTAAAGAAGGGGACCAACTAGGCAGACGGGGAAATAACCCTTGGGGTCACAAAGATAATTCAATGGTTAAGTTGTAAAATTATTCGGCTGAAAATCATAGGAACACAAAGGTCACGACACAAAACCGAAAGGATGGGTAAAAGGGGCCAGTAAAGTTACGGCCAAAGAGGGATAAAATATGACTTAAGTGACTGATCACCACCAATAACAAGTCAACACTCAGAAAGAAAAACCCCCAATGCCTAGACCAAATAAAGGTAATGAAAATAAACCCACCACAGAGGGGAAGAAAATAAAAGCTCCACTAGTGGCTCCGACTGGGGATGTATGCCCCCTGTGGGCATAGCAAGAATCCAAAATCTCCAGTTACACAGACCAAACAAAGAGAGAAACAAAGCCAGGAACAAGCCTGAACAGGGCAAACAAACAAACACAAAACTAAAATGACCAACCTACGTACACTATTTACAAGACTGCAAAACGTACATGGAAAAGAGTTATTTCAAGAGAAATAGTATTTCAAGAATTGTCCATGTACTGGCAGCTCAAGAATCTCACCCATAAGTGATTGTAGAAAATATGAATCTTCCCCATGTGTATCCATAACAATATAAGGGCCCAACCAGAGGGGATCAAATTTGCCATGTTTGCCCTTGTCTTCTGATCTAGCATTCCAGAGCAGCACCATGGCTCCAGCATCAAATTTTCTCTCTACTGCCTTTCTATCATAAAGGTGCTTCACCTGAAGCTCCAACTTCTCATTTCTCTTATGTGCTTCCCTTCTAGTTTCATCTAGTTGACTCAACTCTTCCATCCTAAGTTGCATTTCGTCACACACGTCATCATCATATTCTTGGACAAATTTATACATTTTTAGTAAGTTATTCTGAGGAATGCATGCCTCCATCCCATAAACTAAATTGAAAGGCGAGAGACCAATTGCCTTTTCAAAAGTAGTCCTATCAGCCCATAGTGCCAGCTTCATTTTTCAATCCCATGCCCTTTTGTTCTTTTCTATCATACACTTAATAATCTTCATCAAACTCTTGTTACTAGATTCTGCCTGTCCATTTCCTTGGGGATGATATGGGGATGAATATGAAACAGTGATGCCATACTAATTGCAAAAATTTACAAATTCTTCTGATCTGAAACACATTGCATTGTCTGACACAATTCTGTTAGGTACCCCAAATTGGCTTAAAATATTTTCAGTCAAAAAGTCAACAACTTTGCTTGTGGCCCTTCTAGTTGAAATTGCTTCAATCCACTTAGTGAAATAATCCGTAGCTGCCAGTATCCACGCATGCCCCCCACTAGATTTTTCAGATATTTCCCCTATAAAATCTATACCCCATTTCTAGAAAGGAGCGAAAATAGATAAAGGTCTTAATGGTAAATTGCCAGAAAAATTTAACTTTCTGGCGAATCTTTAATAGGCATCACACCTTTTAACATATCTATGTGCATCCTTGAATACAGTAGGCCACCAATATCCTGCTCTTAGAATTTTATTGGCTGTTGTTTTAGCCATATAATGTCCTCCATAAAATCCCTTGTGCATTTCTATCAGCATATCCCCAGCTTGATCTCCATCCACACACCTAAGTATAATTACCTTAGGGTTTCTCCACCATAGTTCATCATCAATAATGCCATATCTGATTTCTTGTAATTTAAGGGTCCTTTTTTTAGTAAGGGGCATACCTTCGGGACACTGCATTGTCTGCAAGTACTCCACAATCCTCCTATACCATCTACAGGTATGCATGTCACAAATAGGTGCAATATTATGTTGCTCTATAATTTGGCTAGGCCCTGACCCCTTACAAGCTTAGTAATATGTATGTCAATATTGAATTCTTGGATTCTGTTAATCCATCTGCACCTTCTACCTATAGTTTCTTGCTAGGTGAAGATATCTTTGACTGCGGTTGTTGGCACATAGGCAACAATAGCTGTTCCCATTAGGTAAGGTTTGAAATTTTTTACTACCTTTACCAAGGCATATGCCTGCTTCTCAGATGTGTCATATTTCAACTCTGTAGCTTGCAATGATTTACTAAAAAATGCAATTGGCTGCTCAAAACCATCATTGTTCTTTTGTAACAGTACACCAGCTATAGTATGAAAAGAGGAAAAAGAGAATAACTGGAATGGTTTTGAATAATCCAGAGATTTGAGGACAGGTGCCTGCTTGATTGCATCTTTGATAGCCTGAAAGGCTTCAGATGGCTCCCCTATCCATATTATTTTTTCTCCCTTCCTTAACATCTTAGATATTGGGAAGACAATTTCAGCAAAGTTTGTGAGAAACCTTCTTAAAAAAATTATTTGTCCAAAGAAAGACTGGATACCTTTCACATTTTTTGGTTGTATGATCTTTTCAATACTAGCCACTCTTTCGGGGTCAATCCGAATTCCATTTTTTGAAACAATATGTCCTAGCAATTTTCCTTCTTTCACCCCAAATGTACATTTTCTAGGGTTCAGGGATATCCCATATTCCAAAGCTTTAACAAAAATCTTTTCCAAATGGGCACAATGGTCCTCTTCTTTCTTGCTATGAGTAGTAAGGTCATCCTAATAAATTGCAAGGAAAAGATCAATAAAATTTGCAAAATCTAGATCCATTGCTCTTTGAAAGGTCGCACCAGCATTTATCAATCCAAAAGGCATTCTAACATACACATATGTACCCCATGGCATGGTGAAAGTAGTCTTAAATTGCTCAGTCTCCTTAACCATGACTTGATTGTAACCGGAAAATCCATCCATCAATGATAATAATTCACAACCTGTGACCTTATGCAACATAGCCTCCATATTAGGCAAAGGGTAATTGTCTTTTAAAGAGGCCATATTCAAGTTCCTAAAATCAACACATAGCTTAATATCCCCATTCTTTTTTCTAATAGGTACCAAATTAGAGACCCAAGATGAATGTCTAATTGGTTTGATAATTCTTGCTTCCCTTAATTTAGCAAGCTCTTCTTGCATTTTAGGTTATAGAGTAGGATTGATAGGTCTTTGTTTTTGCCTAAAAGGCTTCATATTAGGTTTTAATGGGATCTCATGCTGAAATAGATCCTCCTTGTATGCCTTTAGGTCTTCATACGACCAAGCAAAAAGATGTCTATATTTCGGAAGCAAAGTAATCAGCATGCTTCTAACATGAGGCTTCATTTTCTTTCCAATGTAAACATTCTTAGGAGTATTTTTTGTTCCCAAGTTTACTTCTTCTAGGTCATCCTTATGAGATAGTGTTTGCTTAGCTTTTGACATATCAGGGCCATTAAACACCCTCTCAAGTGCAACCAAACCTCTAGGGATAGTATTAGTTTTAAGCTGGATAACCTCATTTCCGAATAAGGTCTCCTTACCATCAACATTAGTTACAAATGAATCGAAATCAATTTCTTGGCTTTCATATCGATCTAAACAATGCAAAAACTTTAGAATATCAATATCATCATCAAATACTTGCCAATTGCATACATTATCAAGCACTGTAGGCCTAGTTTGTACTTCTATTTGTGAGATGCCACCAAAAGTGACATCATCAAGTTTAATAGCAATATTGGCTAGTAAATCCACTCTAGCATTTTGTCCTCTTTCAACCCATTCAATGCCAAAAGCATTAAATCCTTCAATAATGCCCCATACTGCATTTTGGTATTGTCTGAGCCTCTTCTCTTTAGCTGCAAAGCGGGATCTTATTTGGGAAACCACTAATTCAGAATCTCCCAAAACCTTTAACACCTTAATACCGTGTTTTGAAGCTATCTTCAGACCGAGTATGAGAGCTTCATATTCAACAACATTATTAGTACAAGAGAATTGCAATAAGAATGAATACTTGAAAGTGTTA
>VCHN02001276.1:0-23724 GCA_007115665.2 Sequoiadendron giganteum | reverse complement strand
ATAATGGTTAAAAAACAGTTATAGGGTTATTCAATAAATATTTTAAATAATGGTTTAAAAATAGTTATAGGGTTATTGAATTTTTTAATTTTTAATATTTTCGTGTTTAAATAAATTTATGTAAAATATGTAGAGAGTTAAGATTTTGGAAGTTCCTATTTAAATCATGATTATGATCTTCAAATGGTGGTAAGAAAAAATATTTGACACTTTCAATTCTATTATCACTAATATCCTCTCATTCTATGGTGTTTTAATTAAAGTCGTCTCATTAATGGTTGAATCTATCAATTCCCAAAGAAGTCTATGTATTTCATAGACCATATGCCATAAGAAATATCTTTTACCCTTTCTAATAGAGTGCCAAGTTTAGTCTAACAAGATTGCTACTTCTCCTTAGTATTAATTATTTTATGAAATTTTAAGAGTTATTTACTATACCTTACTAATTGATAAATTTTTATGAATGGTGTTAGTAGATGTCCTTTTTGTTATTTTGTTACTAGCATCCTTATAGATATAAACTAGTTAGAATCCAATCTCAAGAAAATTCTAGGAGGACAGCCCAACGATTAAAAAAAGAAGTGTTAAACAATAAATTTATAATGAGAGATGTTGGTGCATCATTGAAACACAATAACCAAAATTGAAATACTACACCAAAAAATAAAGAAACACCAAATTTATAGTGCACAACTAGTTATAGATGATCAACTTTGTATAAGGTTGCATATAATTATTACAATGATCTTGAGTTTGTATTAGAGTCAAAGTAAATTCATGATATGATTATAATAAGAGTAAATAGTTTGGTTTGAAGACAATACCAATGAATATTATTAGGTTTTCATTACATATGTTTTTTTTTAAATTGTAATCCCTATAAGATTTCTAGACATGTTGAATTATCAATAAGATAGAAATTTTTCAAACCTATAAACTAATTACTTAGTTTCAAATTAAAATATAAAATTAGAATAGAATATTTATCTATTTTATTTGTTAAATATTTTAATTATATTGTGTGTAATCATAATTATCTTCCTCTATTATCATAATAGATGTAAACCTCCAATATTTTTATGACTATCTTTGATTAAACCTTGATTAGGATTGTCATGACCTTCTCTATTAGTATCTTCTAGAATTAGCATTTTTGACATCTTCCTCTAATTGTCACTATACCCTCACTAAGCTTCCATATTTTCTAAACCTACAAATCAATTCTATATAAAAAAAACACATTTCATCACCATTTATAATTATTTATTCATGAAACTCCATGATATCATATTTAGAGCTCTCAAGTATGCACACTTTGAGACAACAAGAAGTGTTGATTCACCTTATTCAACACCATGTTTTGTTTGATCTATCTACATATTTTTGAAAAACTATGGATAAGTACCGTATCGTGGTCTTAAATAATCTCCCCTTTTGTCATAAAACCATTGACTTCCACATGTGCACCAATATTTTCCATAGATATTAACCTATCTTCCACATATACATTTATCATTGTAGACATGCAAAACTAACATCATGCATTAATAAATTGTTTTGTTTAATTAATCTTATAGTCCCTCTTTTAATTAAATAATTCATTTTATTTAATTAATCTCTAAAGTCATCTCATTTAAATTAAATAAATTTATCTTTATCTGATTTAAAACTAACACTATTCTTAAATAATTATTCCTGTGGGATGGTGAAATCTTACACATTGATTGTGTAGATTCAGTCATCCTCATAGAATAACATGGTTCATTTCTCCAAATAAAATGCTAAAACTAGATCAAAAATGCATGGAGAAAAGGAAATACAACCTATTCTATTCTATGATGGATTGGTGCCCTCCATGAAGATGTGAGAGAGCCCTTTCCCAATCCCTTTCTAAGTCAAATGAGATAGACAATGAGTTGCTATGAGCTCAAGTTGCCTATAGTTTAGATGCCTTCAAATTGTGTTGTAGAAATGAGAGAAAATGCCTTGCATTTATAGGAAAAATTGATAGAAGAGAGGCCAAAATTAGGCAATGTGGGACTAAATCCCATCCAATAGGATAGAGACATTTGTCATAATGGGATTGGTCAAAGCTTGTGCAAGTTTTGGCCAATGTGCCCATTCAAATTTGAAAAATGTTAATAAATGCATGTTGTTGAGAGTTTTGGGGGGAATAATCTTTGTTCAAAAAAGTCAAAGATGAGAGTTATTGAGGGAAAATAACTCTTTTTAATAAATCAATAAATTGATTTATTGATGCAAGTGGGTGGGTTATTTAGGAGTTTAGATTTGACTCTAGTTGAGTCAAAAGCTAGAGAATGCTAATCATGATTAGAAGTTAATTAATTTAGATTAATTAACTTAGGGGATTTTAGGGCTTTGATATTTGATTTTAAATCAGTTTGATTTATTAAATCAAATAAGAAGAACCTTAGGAACTTAATTAAATAATTTGATTTATTTAATTAAGCTTGATGAACCTTAGGATTAAATCAATAAACTGCTTTAATTGATTAGTAGAAGAACTGAATGCATGATGTTAGTTAAAGCGGAATGTATAATGTTATTTTTGGATGTCTACATTTTGCCCCTCTTTGAAGCAATGTACTTGTTGCATTGGTTCAAAGAATGATGTTGCCGATATCGAAATTAAAAAAATTTCCGATTTTTCGGATGCCCCAGTGAAATGAAATACATTAGTACATTGCCCCCTCGGGAGATCGAGCGAAAAGATTCGATTTGAGGTGGATCTCACAATAAAGGGGTTCAAAAATGGATGTATGGATGGTTATACTATATGATAATGATGATGAAAATGAGATGTTTGAAAGATGCTTAGAATAACAAATTTATATTATCGTAAACAACTTTAAATGATTATGCAATGCATGTGAGATGGATGAGATGGATGATGTTGTCCTGATATGATGGTATGACATGATTATGCGAAATGAGAATACGGATGCAAGATGGATGCATTGTTAGCGTGACAGAAGATAGAAGAATGAGAGAGATGAACCCTTAAATCTAAGAAGAATGTAGAAGTCCAATAAGTCCATTAGTCATCGAGACTTTATTGGATATGACGATGAATGATGATGATGTGTTGCTTATCCAGGGATGGGAAAAGAGCATACCTTTCTTTATGTTTAATAACACACGTAGGTGCGATGCATCAAGGTATTAAGAACCAGGATGGCGTTGCGCCTAGTGTGATGGACTTTGACTTGACAATCAGATAGGAGTACTCTTGTTCACACTTGACAGACATAACCTTATTCAGAATGCAGTTCAGATATTCTAGACATCTCGGGCCAAAACATAAAAAGGAAAGCCTTCTTATGTGGTCAACAAGATACCTAAAACATCCTTCCTACAAACAAAACAAAGTATGCATGACGAAGTTATTTTACAAGAATATCCAACAAGCACAATAGATAAAAAGATAATGATCATTGCCCCATTCCTTTCTCTCTAAACCTATTTTGTTTAGGCATCATCGAGAGGTCCTTGGAATGAGCGCAAAATAAGATAAGTCAAAAAGTCCAAAATAAAGTAAACAAACAAGCTAATGTTCTTTGTATCGTTAGCCAAGGCTATACTACTATGGGGTACCTGACGCTTATGTCGATTGTAGGAAAGCTTCATCCTAAGACATGTAGTGATCAGGGTTTTGGTGAGATTGATTGCGTGATAAGCTATTGATACTCTGAGTTGACCAACTTGCTGACTTACTGACTTAGACTTGAGACTCTGACGATAAGGCGTTCACTTTAGAACCTGCTAAACTTGCTTCTGACTAACTCACCAAAGGGTGAAAATGACGATGATTTATTATGAGTGATGACAATCACGGGTGAAGGCGAGATGAAATGGATGCACCATTTTGGTTTTTTCAAATGTTTTAAGGCTGTTTTTGGAATTTTCATATTTTTCTATGTTTTTGGTATTTTCAAGATTTATGAATGTTTTTGGTATTTTCAAGATTTTACTACAAACAAACTATCTTAAAGACCTATCCTAGGGGTCTCGGGAGCTCATCCATAGATTAGCCTTGCCTACGTTATATACGCAGAGACCATGTAGTTCGACTGGTGGTGGACTGACTTGATGATAATATGGACAAATGGATTGCCATTTTATTGCCTAAAGGACTGACTTACGATGCAGACTAGATGGGCAAATGGATTGCCAATGCGACGGACGCCTAAAGGACTGACCCAACCGTCTCGGGGGATGATCAAAGATCACCCTTGCCTACGTTCGAGCTCAGAGACGACGTAGTTCGACAAGGTGAAAGATTGACAAGACTCAATGATGAATTTTTTGAAGATTTTCTGATATTTTGACATGTTTTTGGATTTTTTGAATGATTTGGATGTTTTTGAAATTTTTGATGGATTTTTTGAATGTTTTTGAATTTTTTGAATGAGTTTTCTAAATGTTTTTGGAATTTTTGATGAATTTTGAAAAAGATCACGAGAATATACACGAATCCGATCCGATGTTGCGAGAACGTGCCCCCAGTGTGGTGCGATAGACTACTTAGATAAAAGCGGGACAGACTGACCTTTGAAATGCCAAGTAGTTCCAATGGTGGAATATAGTACAGATACCAACGCAGGCTATGGTATGGATGCGAGCGGATAAGTGGGATGTGATGGAGTGGATGAGTTGTACAGATCCTGATAGATGGGGAAGGTACTTTATTTACACTTGACGCCTGTTTGCCAGGTTTTCACCAAGGTATTTGCCCAAAGCGCCACCGAAGTGGTTTTCACTAGAGGACGATTTTTTCTCTTTACTATTTTTCAATCCTTTTCTGATTTTTTTTGGATTTTTTGATCTTTTGATTTTTTTTGTTGTCACCAAGATGCCTGTTTGCCAGGTTTTCATCGAGGTAACCATTTTTTCAGGACTTTTTCTGATTGTTTTTGTAATTTTCTGGTTCTATGCCTTGCAATGTTTAGGCATAAAACTTTTTGAGATGAGAGCTATTCAGAGGCTCCTGCAGAGGCTCGCCTTCTGGTGTTGCTAGTTGATATGCCCCTGATGTGTAACTTGCAGTGATGACAAAAGGTCCCAGCCAGTTGGGCTCAAAATTTCCCTTTGTATTTGGATTTGGCACGTTCTTTTGGTTTTCTTTCAGCACGAGGTCACCAACTTGGAAAGTGCGTTGTCTGATCTTCTTGTTGTAGCTCCTTTTTAGGCGATTCTCGTACACTTGTAGATGATTAAGGGCATCCATGTGCCTTTCATCTAGTAATTCCAGCTCATTGAGTCTTGTGACCCTGTATTCCTCATCTGTGATAAGGTTTTGCAGTGATATCCTTAGTGATGGGAGCTCGATCTCAATGGGGAGTATGGCCTCTGATCCATAGACCAGAGAGAATGGGGTGGCACCTGTTGGCGTGCCGATGCTGGTGCGGTAGGCCCATAAGGCGGGATTTAACTGCAGATGCCAGTCACGACCAGAGTCATTGACTATTTTCTTGAGGATTTTCAAAATGGTTTTATTTGTAGCTTCTGCTTGGCCATTGCCTTGCGGATAATATGGAGTGGAAAAGCGATGCTTGATTTTGAATTTTTCACACAAGTCACGGACATCCTGATTCTTGAAGGGCGTCCCATTATCAAAGATAATGGATTGGGGGACACCGTACCGACAAATGAGGTAATTCAGGATAAACTTGGATATCTGCTTTCCGGTGATGTAGGTCATGGGAATTGCTTCAACCCACTTAGTGAAGTATTCGGTGGCGGTGATAATGAATTTATGGCCATTGGATGAGGTGGGTGATATTTTACCAATGAGATCAAGCCCCCATTGTGAAAAGGGCCAAGGTGTAACAATAGGATGTAGTTCTTGAGCTGGTGCATGAATAAGATCTCCATGCTGTTGGCATTGCAAGCATTTTCTGACAAAATTGTGTGCCTCTTTTTCCATCGTCGGCCAGTAGTACCCTGTTCTTAGCAACTTTTTAGCCAAGGTCATACCACTTGAGTGTGACCCACACGTGCCATTGTGTACCTCAGTTAGAGCAGTCAGGGCTTCCTCGGGTTTTAAACAACGTAACAGGGTTCCATGGGTACTCCTACGGAAGAGGGTCTCTCCTAGGATGACGAATCGTGAAGTTCTTTTGATGAAAGTGCATTTTAGGTTTGGGGTGATGTCAGTGGGGAGGATTCCTAACTTAGGTAGGTGTATATATCATGATACCAAAGATCACCGGGACCAACGAGTTCACATGCGTATTCTGACTCTGGTACCTCGAATGTGGGTACGAGAAGCTGCTCTACGAGGAATTCATGTTTCGAGACGTTACGAGGGATGTCGAGTAAGGATCCAATTGTCGCCATTGCATCAGCTGCTTTGTTGTTTGTCCTTGGTATCTGCTCAAAGGTAATGTCGATGAAAGATTCCTTGAGGCTTTCTACCACCTTCTTGTATGGTGTGAGCTTATCATCCTTGGTTTGGTATTCGCCGCTGACTTGGTTGATGATAAGTTGCGAGTCGCCATAGACTTTTAGTGCCATGATTCACCATTGTGCTGCAATCTTGAGTCCTATGGTCAAAGCCTCATATTCTGCTATATTGTTAGTACAAGGGAATGCCAGCTTGTATGATCTAGGTATGCAGTCTCCTTGCGGCGTGATGAAAAACACACCAGCTCCTGACCCATGTTGTGTGTGAGAGCCATCAAAGTATAACTTCCAGTGGTTTGCTGCACCAAGGTTAAAAAGGGACTCATCTGGGAATTCTGATATGAGTGGATTATCCATGTAGAGGGGAGCTTCTGCCAGCTGATCCGCAATGACTTGCCCTTTTATGGCTTTTCATTCTACATACTTGATATCATGTTTAGATAATATCATTACCCACTTAGCCATTCTACCTGTAAGTGCTGCTTTTGTCAATAGGTACTTTAGAGGGTCTATTTTGGCAATCAACTTGATTTGGTGCACTAGCATGTAGTGTCTGAATTTCTGAGCCACAAATACCAATGCTAGGCAAGCTTTCTCTATTAACGTGTAATTGAGCTCATGTCCCACCATTGTTCTGCTGATGTAGTAGATAGCCCGCTCGGTTCCCTTTTCATCATGTTGGGCTAAAAGGGCCCCCAGGGCGGCTGTTGTTGCAGAGATATATAGGATTAGTGATTTCCCCACAATTGGTGGCATCAATACAAGTGGTGTAAGTAGATATTCTTTTATTTTGTTGAATGCTTGCTCGCATTTGTCATCCCATCTGAAAGCTACTCCCTTGTGAAGTAGGTGTGAATAGGCAATTTGTTTATCTGCCAATTGTGCTATGAATCTTCGGATGGACTGGAGTCTTCCTTGCAATCCTCTTAGTTGTTTCAACGTTCTTGGTGCTTTCATTTCAAGGATTGCTTTTACCTTTGCAGGGTCTACCTCTACCCCTCTCATTGAAACTATGTATCCTAGCAGCTTCCCTGATTGCACCCCAAAGACACACTTCTTCGGGTTGAGTCTAACCTTATATTGTTTGAGCCTGTCAAAGATAGCACTTAGAGTTGCTATATGGTCTTGTCTCTTCTTTGATTTAGCAAGTATGTCATCTACATAATCTTTGACTATTTTGTGGATCATGTCGTGGAAGATTAATGTCATGGCTCTTTGATAGGTAGCTCCTGCATTCTTCAACCCAAATGGCATTACATTCCAGCAGTAGGTGCCCCATGGACATGTGAATGTTGTCTTGTGTTGGTCTTCTTTTGCGATCAATATCTGGTTGTACCCCGAGAAACCATCCATTAGGGACAGCATCTCATGTCCGGCCGTCATATCCACTATCATGTCAATATTGGGTAGTGGAAAGTCATCCTTGGGACATGCTTTGTTTAGGTCTCTGAAATCGGTGCAGATGCGGATGCCCCCTTTCGGTTTTGAGACTGGTACGAGGTTAGATACCCATTCTGGATAGTCAATCGGGCGTATGAAGCCAACATCCAGAAGTTTCTGTAGCTCAATCTTTACAAGCAAGGCTATTTGTAGGTGCATCTTCCTTAGCTTCTGTCTAACTGGTTTTGCTCCGGGGTGAACGGCCAAATGATGCACTACTACTTCAGGATCCAGGCCTGGCATGTCTGCATAGGTCCATGCAAAATTTACCTTTCTCTCCTTTAGGAAAGCTGCTAGTAGTTTTTGTTCTTCTTCTAGGAGGGATTCTGCATAGAAGGTAATTTGTGGTTCCGATTCTGTTCCTAAGTTGACCGGGTTGCACTATTCTGCCAATACTGTTGACTTCTCCTGGTGTAGAGCCGTAGGGGGGAGATTGAATCCTTCATCCTCTGGTGCCTCAGAGAGGTTTTCGCCATTGGATGCGTCTTTTATTTTTACTATTTTATGGTTAGAGAGTGTCACAGTGTGGTTTTCACTCAATAACTCTGAGCTTATTCTTTTTCTTTTGCGACTGAAAGACTCAATCGTCTCCCCATAGTATGCTTGTGTGTCTAGAGTGATATCAAATCCTGCCTTGTGATCTCCACATGGAACAGTATCCCTTAGTCCCATGAATTTGGAGAGAGCCTCATTGTTTTCGAATGAGTCTAGAATTGGCGGTCCCCGTTGGTCGTGATCGATGAGTTGGGGGTATACTAAGTGGATTTGGTGGGTTTGTTGGATTGGCTCAGCGGGTGAGACACTAATCATTAGTAAGGTGGAATCTTCAAAGAGCCTAGGTAGGCCACCTATGGTGTCATCGTCATCACTGCTGCTACAAACGTCAGTTATGTCAAATGTGAAGTTATCGAGAGGTAGGCCTGTGGACACGGGTAATCTAAGATTAGTTGTTGAGACCCGAGGAGAGGACCTGACTGCCCTATTAGGAACACTTCTGCCACGCACAGTTATACTCAGAGGGGTACAGCCAAGGCCAAGGTTCTGTGTTCTTCTTTCTACAATGATGGGCTCCAACCATCCATCACTATTTCTTCCTAGGCTTTCATTCCTGTTATAGCCCATGCCGAACATCATTTGTAACCCTCTGTTTGTTTCCTCCATGGGTAGGGTGGGAGTGGGTCTTTCATCTTGGTACAGAGTGTTTGTGATGTCCTCCTCGTCTACATTTTCCTGAATGAGATCCTCCCAACTGTGGAATCTAGAGGGTTCTGTTCTAGTGCGGACAGGTGTTTGAGTCAATTGTGGTTGCCCATGTGATCTAGGAGATTGTGGTAACTCTCCTACAACAAAAGCATTTCTCTTCATTCTATAATCACTGCATCCATTGTCCTGTATCATGTTCTTGATCTCGGATATGTCAGGGATGGCGGGTGTCTCTGTCGCAGAAGTGGAGGCGAGATTAGCTGGGTCTATGTATGAAGTGGATGGTCCTTCATCATTTTTAGGTACTTGAGGGATCTTGTAAAACTTGGCTTCTAAGTTTTTGCAATAGGCGAAGGGTTCGAGATCCCCATATATGGTAACCTCGTCGTTTTGATATGAGAACTTAATGCACTGATGATAGGTTGAGGCCACTGCCTTCATTCCATGTATCCATGGGCGTCCCAGGAGGATGTTGTATGGCAAATCAAGGTCAAGAACTTGACAAGTTGTTTCCATGGTTGCTGGCCCCACTTGGATGGGGATCTTGATAGTGCCCTGAGACACTCTTTCTTGGTCATCATATGCTCTTATGGTGATACTTTTGTTTTTATTGATGGAATCCTCAGCGAATCCCAATTTCTTTATAAGTTTCAAAGAATAAATATTAAGACCTGCACGACCATCTACCAGGACTCGCTTGACTTTCTTTTTATGAACTAGGATTTGGAGGTGAAGTGCCCGGTTATGAGATGGCTGCGGGGGGAAATCTTGGTCTGAAAATGTGATGAGATTCGGGGTAACGATGTTACCTACCATAGCCTGAAATTGCTCTGTGTCAAGGGTAGCAGCGACGATAGAGGCAGCTAGTGCTTCATCCAGGATCTGTCGATGAGCGGCGAAGATTTTTAGTAATTCCATGATGGATATTTGTGCGGGTGTTCTCTTCAGTTGGTTAATTACATTGTAATTATAGGGGACGGCCTTTGTGTTGGTAATGGGGGTCTTAGCAGGTGCCCCGACAATGGTCACTTTTCCGCCTCGTGTGGTGACTCCACAGTCATTGTTGGTTCCCTTGATATTTATGACAGTGACCAACTCGTCGACACATCCGACTATCTCCTCGTATACTAGATTGGCACTAGCATACTTTTGTTTACCCTTATTATTCCCTTGGTTATTACCCTGATTATGATTCGGCATCGGATTCGTGTAGATTTTTAGGTCTTGGTTTCCGGTCGGCTGCTCGATGTTGATGACCTTATCCTCGATGAGGTCTTGGATGATATTCTTGAGTCTCATGCAGTTGGCGGTGGTGTGTCCTTTAACTTTGTGGAAGTCACATAGGAGATTCTCGTTGTACCACGGCGGTTTGGTCATGGGCTCTGTGTATTGTTCGGAGTTAGAAATTTTGATTAGGTTTTCTTTGACCAATTTCTTCATGACAGACTCAATCGATTCACCAAGGGCTGTGAACTTCCTCTTGGGGGGAAACTTGTTACGGGGAGGTGGTCCTCCTTGATTACCCACATTGTTGACTTGGCTAGTGGAAGGTGGTTGTGAATGTGCTACTACCGCATTAGCCTGCACATTGTTGTGGTTATGAGTTTGCGGATGATGATGATTTTGGGTATTTTGCTTAGGAGCACTGATGACTACCTTAGCATCAACCACGCCGTCGTTCGCGATATTTTTGTTCCTCGACCATGTTCAAGGTTTATCATTGTAGTTATTGGACGGGCGGTTATCCTGTGGTGGAGTGAATGTAGGTGCGCCTCCTCGCGCAGTAAGGGCTCTTTCGATGTTGAGTGCCTTTGGAATTAGTTGATCATAAGATGTGATGCACTGTATTTTTAGGTAGAACGCCAGGTTTTCATCTAAGTTGGATATGATGGTGCAAACTTGTTGTTCCTCTGGCATGGCCCACTTGCTCTGATTGGCCTTGGATCGCCATCTTTGCAAGAAGGATGCAAATAACTCTCCTCTTCTTTGTTTGAGTGCAGATAGTTCTTCTAAACTGACATCCGCACCCATATTAAAAGTGTAATTTTTAAGGAATGCCTCCACAATTTCCTCGAATGTTTTGATGCCCGTGGGTAGGCAAGAAAACCATTCCATAGCTGGACCAGTCAGGCTTCGGGGGAAGAGCTGCATTAGATACGTGTCATCATATGCGACTTCCATGCAGTGCACCTGAAATTCCCTGACGTGGTTTTCAGGGTTGCCCGTTCCATTGTGCTTATCAAATTTGGGGATCTCGAATCCCTTTGGAAATGGTACCATGGTGAGACTTCTATCGAACAGATAAGGGCACAAGTTTCCTGGTGTCCTTGTGGTTTTTCTTGCTTGCAAGTCCAACACCTACTGCGAAAGCAATTTGATCTGTGTTGTGACATCCTTGCTTGGGTCGGGGGGTGGGATGAATGAGTGGTGAGGTGTTGGAGGTGTTTGATGGGTGGGGAGCGTACTGGTCTGCGTTTGCTGCGAGCTTGGTTGTGCGTTTAGGGCTTGTTGGTAAGCTTGCATTTGTGCCAACAACGCTTGTTGTTGATCTTGCTGTTGCTGTTCCAATAGCGCTTGCTGTTGGTCCATCTGCTGTTGTTCCCATGAAGCCTGTTGTTGGTCAAGTTGTTGCTGAGCTAGTAACGCTTGTTGTTGGTCTAGCTGCAGTTTTTCCAACAATGCTTGTTGTTGGTCGAGCTGTTGTTGTGCCAATAAAGCTTGTTGTTTAGCTTGGTGTTGTGCCTGAAAGTCTTGCAGGGCTTGGTGGTAGGCTTGCAGGTGGATTGCTTGCAATTGCGCTTGGTATTGAGCTTGTGTCTTTTTTTGGGCTTGAGCTTGAGCTTGGGCTTGTGCTTTCACTTGCGCGGCTTGTGCTTGAGCTTGAGCTTGAGCTTGTCCTTGCGCTTGTGTGGCTTGTGCTTGAGCTTGAGCTTGAGCTTGTGCTTGCACTTGTGTGGCTTGTGCTTGAGCTTGAGCTTGAGCTTTTGCTTGCGCTTGTGTGGCTTGTGCTTGAGCTTGAGCTTGAGCTTGTGCTTGCGCTTGTGCTTGGAGTTCCTTCTGATGGGCAGCTTATTGTGTGGCTTGCAACATAATGGAGAATGAATTGGTCGTGTTGTGCTTTGGTGGTGGGATTGGTGGTGGAGCAGGAATCATGCCAACTATCGTGGCGGGTGGAGGGATTGTGGTTGTGACTGTGATTTGGGTTGTGGGCGGGGTGGTTGAGATAATTGATCCTTGATGAGGCATGCTTTGGGAGACTTGAGGACCAATAGATGCATTAATCATGGTGACAGGAATGGTTGCGATTTGTTATGAGGATATGGGCAAAAGAAGTGGGTTCAAAGTGGTGGTCAGATTGCTTGGATTAGCAAAAATTTTGATGGTTAAAGGTGGAAGACCTATTCCAGGAGGCAATGCAGATGTGAAAGGAAGTAGGGGAAGGGATGATGCACCACTTTGAAAAGAGAAAGGATTGATAGCTTCCGTCATTCCAAGCAAACCAACTTCCTCATGCGGTGGGGGAGTTGGTATGTTCAATTGATACACTGGTGTGGCATGAAATGAAGATGAACCAGCGGGATTATGAAATGTGAGTGGGATGTAAGGGTGAAATGAGTTTTCTAGAATAAATGTAGGGGTGATGATTGCTTCTTCATTAGCCACAAGGTAGTGTTCTTGCAATTCTTGGAATGTGGCACTCCCCTTGTTCACAATCGGGGAGCTTGGTGTGATGATTGAGGTGATGCAAGGTACTTCTTGATTGATGTTTGACAATGGGGATGCAACTGAATTAGTGCTTGTGTTAAGGATGGGAGGGGGCATGTCCCCTCCTCTTTCTATTGAATTTATGCATTTGAACATAGCACTAACAATTTTATGGTTCTTAGGATTTTGAATCATTTCCATGATTTCCTCTGGTGTCATCCCTATGTCTTCATTTATGTCATCCTCTTGATGACTCTCCTCTTGAAGATTTTGTGATGATACGGGAGAGTTGCTTGGGGGATTGCTTGATCCTACTAGGTTCACTTCGATATTTAGATGACTCATGTCCATAGAAGTTGATATGTCTCTGATATTCTCCATGTCCTTCTTGTGTTGAGATCTTGTTTGGACCATAAGAATAGGGATTTGTTCGATCCTAATCCTTTAAGTCCACAAAGAGAAGAGCTAGGGTAGCTAAAAGATCAAAGATGGTGATGATGGTGATGGGTTAAAATGGATGAGATGAGTGAATGAAACCTTTGGAAAAAAATTTGAATGTATGTGCTAAACTTTGAAAGGGCTTTTGATTTGATTTGAATGTGATAATTTGACTAGATGCGTTAAGTCAAACAAGATTGGTTGTGAATTTGTTTTCCCTAGGAAGTTGTGTTATCCTAAGGGAACTTGCACAAAAATGGATGAATTGACAAAGTGTGTTATGCCAATGTTTTGGAGAACTAATAGACTTTAAGAAGTTTTGTTATCTCAAAGAAAATTTTTTCAATGATTTGAGACTATGTTGGCTAAGTGTGTTAAGCCAAGATATGATGATGTTGATTTAGCCCTCTAAGTTTAGTGTGATGTTTGATTCTAGAGTTCTCAAAAAAGGTTTGATGATGAAATGAGACTTTGATTTGATGGATGAATGAATGGGAATGACAACTTTGATCTTGAACCTTAACCTAGATGTGACTCTCTTTCTACAAAACCTCGGTGTTGAAGAACACGCTTGACTTCCTATGGGAGAAATGCAAATCTTTGAAACAATTCGGGATTTTGTTGACAATAAAATGCATATAATGTTGGATTGTTCCTTGAGGCTTTTCTGTAAAAGTTATAAACCAATCTTTCCCTGAATTCGAAAAGTCTCTCAAGACGCTCCTCACGAGCTTTTAGACTAAGCTTCTTGAACTTTGGTTTTGGGATTTTGATCTTGCGGGAAATCATGTTAGAAAACACATGTGTAATCCAATTTGTCTTTTTATCTTGGTTAAATGAGGTTCTTTTTATCCAAGACACTTGCTTGCTTAGGTTTTCAAACTATATGTCTAATGTCCCATTCTCTTTCTCATCCCACAATGTCCTTTGTGTGGAAATCGAGGAAAATAGGGCAAAAGTTCCTTATGTTTATCCTTATTGGAAACAAATGATGATAGAATTTGCACACTTAGAAACCTCTAGGAATGTGATTCCTAGGGAAAGCAAGAGTGGGCAAGTTCGTCAATAGGTATTTGTTCCCCACAAGGTGTTTGAAATTTCAAGGTTTTTGTGTATGTTTGTTTTCCAAATGTTTTCAAGATCAAGCAATGTGTTTTTTCCAAGCACTTTCACACTCTTAGGTTGATGAGACAATACCTTGTTGGGTTCCCACTTGGATAAATCCAGCTGCGCATATCTTGTGCGAATGGCTAAATGCTTGACCACACTGGCTCCCCTCCACGGCACTCACTTATTCGGGTCAGCCAAGCATTAGTACCCATGAATCTCCCATGGCATACTTTCCATTTCCACAACAAGACCGCATGTTACGTGGGGCGGCTTCAAAGGACATAACCTTTTGCACCAACAAGATAGACAAGGTTTTGGCCAATTTCTAAACAAGGGGTTCTAATTCGGGCATTCCGTTCGTGGGGGATTATCCAACATCGGCGAGAGTCCATTGCTGTCCATCTCGTCGGAATAATCCTCGTGATTCTTGAACTTTCCTCAAGAATCCACACTTATATACCGGTTGGAAGTCGCTTGGCTTTAGCGTGTTCCCGGTTGGGTCGTTCCCTTGGGTGATTACTTTTTCCCACAAGGCAGGCCCTCTAAGATAAACAAAAGCGAGCTAACATATTCCGTCATTCACACAACCTTCTTTGAAAAACAAAGGGGAGAACCTCCGCAATATATCGTGCTCACACTCGCATGATTTGTTCAATTTTTAGATCCCAAATTGAAGTGTGGAGGCAATCTTTTATGCAACTTAGGGTCATCAAAAAGACTTTTGATTCTCAAGATCGCCGTGAAGCGCGAGAGAAGCGCATACGCCCTTTTAAATGACACTACTTTGCAAAAAAGTTTTCAAAACACAAAGTACACATGTTCAATTTTAAATTCCTCAAAGCAATGATGAGTTCGTTTTAAATGCACCAATTGAAATGTGAATTTGCCTTGTTCAATTTTAATCCCAAATTGAAATCTATTAAGTATCTAAGATTCAATTTTAACCAACTTTGAAAAGATCAAGTCATTGATTGATTTTAAGTCCAAATTGAAAGGTGAGTTAGCTAAAAACAGAAAAAAAAAGGGTAGTAAATGGAAGCTCTAAGATTGTTGAAACAAGCATTAAAAAATGCTTTTCAAGTTTTGATTTCAAAAAAATAATTCCCAACTCCACTTCGCCTTTGTTTTCGTTTGATGTCAACCCTCAACTTCAATCTTGATGTCAACCTCCAACGCTAACCTTCATTCAATTTAAATACTTGTCTTCAAATGTCCATTTTGATTTCAACCTTTAACACCTTGCTTTCAACTTTGATGTTTCAACCTATATAAAAATTGAAGTCAAAATCTTAAGAAACAAGATTTGTTAAAAAGAATGAAACATTATCATAAAATATTCATATTTGTCCTACAAAGAAAGTCAGCTCCAGATTGACAATAAATAAATGATTATGTAGAAGAAGTCTTCAAAGTTCACTTCATAAAAACCCTAGTCCAAAAATATTATTCCACCAAATCAAGTTGTGTTTACCCCCTTATCGTAGCAATATAGAAATGTCTCTTGAGAGGTTTTGAAGTTTATTCAATAATCATGGAATTGGACATACATTCATTTATTCAAATAAACCTAGAAGAGAGATTGTCAGAAAAAAAATAAAAAACCCCTTGTTATTCTTTCAATGCATGGGATTTATATATACTACATGTAAGTTCCATTTAGTCATGGCCGATATGCAAACTCAAATTCCTTTGCCTTATAAGGATACTGACAAAATATTTCCCTAGACAAACACTATCAAACACATTTAATGGTCTTTTGTGACAACATTAGATCCCATGCCAGTAAGGATTTCTCTGCAAAAGAGAACTACCAAAGTCAATAAATAACCTTTAATGCTAAACTCTAAGTTCTACGCCAACAATGATTTTCCTGAAAAAAAAGGAATGCAACAAACTCACTGTCAACAGAATAAATGCCAATCGCAATGATCTATAAAGGCTGACATGATCCTTTTCTTTTTTTTTTGTACTAAAATGCCAAACGAGATACAGATTTTCTTCCCACTGTGTATTGAATGATACAGATTCCTACTTGCAGGCCTTTTACGCACTACCTTTCTTTATGGGAATATCTACCCATACTCACTCAAATTTTGCTATCCCAAGTCGCTCAAGATGTAACTCATGAATCTACGGACTACGAATTTAGCACCTACAATGAATAGTTATCTTTGGTATATTTTATCTTATCAAGCCCTTACGGGTCTTCTTACAAGGAATGCGCTATCATTGGCTGCAGATATGCAACCTATTCTTGTCGTCATACTTTGACAAAATGCGATTAGCAGGTGGGAACTTCATAAAGAATCAATGAACATAAATGACGCCTACATAGGGTCTCCCAAACTCTGACAGCTTTGCCTATACAAGAAAGATACAAACCTGCGCTAATAATGGCACTCTAATTTGTTGCTCCTAACACCACTCGATTAATATGAAGTTTGGACAAAAGTCATTTATAGATATGCAGGCAGTTTACTTGAAGGATTCAGTTGTCTATCAGTGCTGAGTTAATGTAGAGAAAGATTGTAATCAATCTGCTAAAAATAGCGAAGGTGAAACACCATTAAAATATCTTCATTCCTAAAGGCACACTGGGATTCGATAAATTATCCAAAGCACTGCGGAATAGTGGGTTAATAGTGCTAGAGAGTACTTACCAATGGATCATAACTACAACTTTGAATAGCATTGGCGAACAGAGAAATGACGAGTATTGGGATTTGAAATGACAATGAGTATTAACCATGCATTCTCAAGTCGAGACATCGTAGTGGAACCTGCAACTCTCCATAATCTATTCGAAGTCAAACTATCAGCCCTCTCCTCAAACACAATGGTTGTAGGATCCTTTCAAATATGAGCTACGTTGGAAGAAAGAAAAAGAATAGCTGACTACGTACCACTAGAAAACGTGACAATGGGAGAGGAGCATTCATTCGGCTGACAGTAAGTAGATATTTTCTTGAATTAGACCACTAGGATCATTGCGGCCCTCCTTCTAGCGCCATTTGAAGGATGGTGAAATCTTGCACATTGTTTGTGTAGATTCAGCCATCCTCATAGAATAACATGGTTCATTTCTCCAAATAAAATGCTAAAACTAGATCAAACATGCATGGAGAAAAGGAAATACAACCTATTCTATGATGGATTGGTGCCCTCCATGAAGATGTGAGAGAGCCCTTTCCCAATCCCTTTCTAAGCCAAATGAGATAGACAATGAGTTGCTATGAGCTCAAGTTGCCTATAGTTTAGATACCCTCCAATTGTGTTCTAGAAATGAGAAAAGATGCATTGCTTTTATAGAAGAAGTTGAGAGAAGAGAAGCCAAGTTTAGCCAATGTGGGACTAAATCCCCTCCAATAGAATAGAGCCACTTGGCATGATGGGATTGGTCAAAGCTTGTGCAAGTTTTGGCCAATGTGCCCATTCAAATTTGAAAAATATCAATAAATGCATATTGTTGAGAGTTTTGGGGGGAATTATCTTTGTACAAAAAAGTCAAAGATGAGAGTTATTGAGAGAAAATAGGCTTTTTAATAAATCAATTAAATTGATTTATTGATGCAAGTGGGTGGGTTAGTTAGGAGTTTAGATTTGACTCTAGTTGAGTCAAAAGCTAGAGAATGGTAATTGTGATTAGAAGTTAATTAATTTAGATTAATTAACTTAGGGGATTTTAGGGATTTGACATTTGATTTTAAATCAGTTTGATTCATTAAATCAAATAAGAAGAACCTTAGGAACTTAATTAAATAATTTGATTTATTTAATTAAGCTTGATGAACCTTAGGATTAAATCAATAAATTGTCTTAATTGATTAGCAGAAGAATTGAATGTATGATGTTAGTTAAAGCGGAATGCATAATGTTATTTTTGCATGTCTACAAATCCTAACTATGGTTTTTCCCATTTTGTGTTTTCCACTTAAAAATCTTCGTGTTCATGTGTATGGTTGCATTGACTTGTTTCTATATTCTCTCTTGCTGATTCAGTTAGAATTGTGATAATGTTTAAGCAGATTTTAATATCATTTTATGGAATACTGATTCACCCCCCTCTCAGTATTCTGGATGTTCAACATTCTTCACTATTGCACGTCCCAAACTTTAACTTGATGCCCTTTTGGCTTCACTTGACTTATCCTAACTTGACTATCGATCTCCTTATTTTTTCTTTTTAAATTCTATTAAATCCCTCATGTCGCATCCTTTATGCTTCAATAAACAAAATGAAATGATTTCTCTCAATTGTGGCCCCTTCAATTTTATCGATTCTTTTGATTGATGTTGAAAAGGAAAAAATTTATAGAATGTTATCAACCTTTCCCTTTCAAAACTATCACCTCCATGTGTTCCACTGATCTATCCTTTGTCATTTAAGGTGAAGAGGTGATTAAATATTAATTTAAATATTTTAATTCAAGCTGATAACATTGAGAAATTTAACTTTAATCTATTTGCTATCTTTTCAACAAATCAATCTTGTTCTTATCCCGCAATGTGACATTCGGTCAATGCTTTTACACTTCACATACATATCTATTAGATGCCTAATCTTACTCTATTTCACCATAGCTCATGTCGTGAGAATTTTAAAAAAAGTAGTGGTGAATGGCTTTACACTAGCCAATTGCATTTGCTTTAAATATTTCATCGCGCTTTATGAAACAAACTTTCTCTGAGTTTCATAGAGAAATTAAAAAACTTAAGAGGTTTAGGCACAAGAGAAAACCAAAAAAACTAAACCAAATTTGTGAAAATGAAACCAACAATATTTTTGGTTGGTGTTGATTGATTTTTTGCCCACGTGCTCCTACACCAAACATGTCAAGTAGAAATATTGTGAGCATGGGCTCACAATATCGCAATTGAGTAGTTGCACTACTCTTCTAGGTTTCCATCAACCTAGAGTGAACTCCTTTGCTATCCAAGTGTTGAAATTAATCTTTCTTCTACCTTTTCCAACATCTCTCTGGAACACAGACCACCTGTCTCTAGCAACACTACAATTTCCTCCTTTTCCCCCTCATGGACTCATGTCCACCCAAGCCCAACCTCCTTTTCCAAATGCTTTCTACATGTCTCTTCTCCTCTGTGGGTTTATACCCACCTTTACCCGACCACCTCAACCAAAATCTTGCATCATCTTCCACTATATCCACAAGTAAATATGGAACATCTAATACACACTCTTTCTTTCTATCTCTCTTTCCTTGTATCATCTCATCCAAAAACACAATAACATCACAAAGTTGTTTTACCTCATCTTCATTTATAGTTGCACCATGAATTTTCACTATGATATCTTTCACCTCTTTTCCAGTTGCAACTTCTCTCTCTTCTCCTTTTGTTGCACCAATGAGCTTCATCATCAATTCTTCCTCAATTGCCAAAAATTGCATGCACAAGTCCAATTCACCTTCACCTTCAGTTGTGACCTCTTCATTGTTCACCTTCATCTTTTCTTGTTCTCTTGTCATGCCTTCCTCATGGCATGTCTCTACTGCAACTTCATCTGCATTGGTAGGGGATACATGTTCCTCTTTCCATCTCAAGCTATTGTCCTCACTCTTTGTTTCTCTCTTCTTTACCACTTTTTTCTCACTCTTTCCAACACTCTTTTCCACTTTTCCTTAAACCATCTTTTCCATCGCTTCATGGGTATGTGTAGGATCATCATGGAAAAAATAGGCCCTTAAGTGGTGATTAAACTTTAGAAAATTAGAGGTAGGAAACTTGACGTAAAAATTTGAATAAGTTATCTATATTTTTTCAAAAATATGTAAGAATAGAATCTGTAGAAAATTGAATTTAGTTTCTAAACTACTAGGTTTATTTTATTTTTTTAAAATCTATTTGGTGAAAATTTTAAATTTCAATGTAGTAGTACTTAAATTTCATGGAAAAAATAAGAAGTAGGTGTCTGTCTGACCACCCTAACCACAATAAAATGATAATATTTTTTTATAATATTTTAGATATAAGTAGAGGACTCACGTCCCGATGTGATGCATATTTTTTTGTAATTTTTTGCCAAGTAAATAATTAATTATGATTTTTTTATTACAACTTTTAAAAAATATTAAAACTCATATGTTTGACCACCTTAACTTGGTCAAAACTTCATGAAATTCATTTTTTTTTTTTAATCCTATAGTATGTGAAGCATAGAATGTGACACATGTTTCAGATTCAAAAAATGTCATACCGTTTGAAAGATATAGATATTTTTCAATCAACCTATCAATCAGGACTTTAGTCATAATTCAAATAGAAAATGAATAATAATTATTTATTAAATTCAAAGTAAAATATAATTTATATTAGTGGAAAGCTGATAATATCCTTTAAAAACCCTTTTCATTTCATCAATTTTGGGTTAAAAAAAAAGTCATCAACCACATGGGCCATCATATCACTTACATATCACCACTTTTTGGCCCATCATGATCTTGCACATACCCTCATACATTTCATTATCCACATCATCCCAATACTACTCCTAAAATAGTATCCAGACGGACCTCCTCATAACCCATCCCATCTTGTTTGTTGCAATTTTTCACAACTCACATTCTCCATGGGTTGAAGCTCTCTCTCTCTCACTGCTTAGGATTCCTCACACACTTGCAATAGCTCTCATGAGCTTCTTCTTTACTGCCTTCTTTGTTCCACTCTACCCACCAGTCCTAGTGTGGACTACCTCATGGTCGATGGTCTTTCCACACACTCAGAATCACCGGCTCTAATACCAATTGAGGCAAGAGGGTCCTCCCCTCTACACACAATTCAAAACACAAGACAACATTCATAGGAAAACTCTGTCCGATTTAAACATTCCATAAAATAAGACTGCAACAAACTTCAAACTTTATTAATTTAAATCAAACTTAAATACATCTACAATACAAAAGGCTCCCTTGGCTTCGATGGATTATCATGCCATTCCAACTGTTTTCTCCATCTTGTCGTTTAATTACATGTCTACCCCTCTCGTGTTTCATGTCTATCCACTTCCCCACAATCTGCAATTCATTTTAATCACACATTCACAGGGCTCCACCCTGCATCTCAATACAGCCCCTATACATATCCCACGACTTCTAAGTAAGGCTGAATTTCTCCTCTATCTTTGTTCATATATTCATTTACTTTAAACTCCTTCACATTCGTAGCCTCTACAAATTTCTTCCTTCCCTTGCTAAGTGCCCCCTTATTCTCTCTCACATGGCTCTCTACTTTCAGCCTCCCTTATTAATATTTTGGTGCACCTTTCTTTAACTTATACAAAGCCTCACACATTCATTTGAAACCTGAAATAAGACGTCTATTGTGCCCCCTTTTGGTCTTCTCTTGGATTTTTCTTCACAAGCCAATCGGTTCCTTGTCGCTTCTTTCTCATTTGGGATGCACACAAACTCTCCACCTGTTTGGTGCCTCCATAGCCTTTTACATGACCAATACCATTGTTATCTATGCATATGACTCTTTTATCTATCGTACACATCCTTTCTTCATTGTTGTTCCTCCAAAACTTTAGCTCGATGCACTTTTGGCTTCCCTTGACTGATCCTAACTTGGCTATCGACATCCTTCTTTCTTTCTTTTTAAATTCTATTAAACCCCTCATGCCGCATCATTTGTTCTTAAAAAAACAAAATGAAATGATTTCTCTCCATTGTGGCCCCTTCAATTTTATCGATTCTTTTGATTGATGTTGAAAAGGAAAACATTTATAGAATGTTATTAACCTTTCCCTTTCAAAACCTCGACATCCACTATGTTCCACTGATCTATCCTTTTTCATCAAAGGTGAAGACATAATTAAATATCAATTTCAAGATTTGAATTCAAGTTGATAACATTGAGAATTTTAACTTTAATCTATTTGCACGAAGATATTTTCAACAAATCCATATTGTTCTAATTCGGAAATGTGGCATTCAGTCAATGCTTTTACACTTCACATACATATATATTAGATGTCATCTCATACTCTATTTCACCATAGCTCAAGCCATGAGAATGCCAAAAAAAGTAGTGGTGAATGGCTATACACCAACCAATTGCATTTACTTAAAATATTTCATCACACTTTATGAAACACCCTTTCTTCGAGTGTCATAGCGAAATTGAAAAATTCAAGAGGTTTAGGAACAAGAGAAAACCAAAAAAAATTAAACCAAAATTGTGAAAGAAAAACCAACAATCTTTTTGGTTGGTGTTGATTAATTTTCTGCTCACATGCTCCTGCACCAAACATGCTAGGTATAAATATTGTGAGCATGGGATCACAATAGCAGAGTTGAGTAGTTTGACTAATCTTCCAAGTTGCCATCAACCTATAGCGAACTTCTTTATTATCCAAGTGCTGAAAATTAATCTTACTTATGCTTTTTCCAACATCTCTCTAGAACACAGACCACCTCTCTCTAGCAACATTGAATCTTCCTCCTTTTCCCCCTCATGGACTCATGTCCACCAAAGCCTGACTTCCTCCACCAAATGCTTTCCATTGTTCTCTTCTCCTCCATGGGTTCAAACCCACCTTTACCCAACCACCTTCACCAAAATCTTGCATCATCTTCCACTATCTCCACAAGAAAATATGGAACATCTAATACACACTCTTGCTTTCTATCTCTCTTTCCTTTTATCATCTTATTTAAAAATGCAATAACATCACAAAGTTGTTTTACCTCATCTTCATTCCCTATTGCACCATCGATTTTCACTGCAATATCTTTCACCTCCTCGTCAACTGCAACTTCTTGCTCTTCTCCTTTCACTGCACCAATGAGCTTCATCATTCATTCTTCCTCAATTGACAATAGTTTTACAAACAAGTATGATTCACCTTCACCTTTAGTTGTGACCTCTTTGTTGTTCACCTTCATATTTTCTTCTTCTCTTATCATTCCTTCCTCATGGCATGTCTCTGCTACAACTTCATCTGCATTGGTAGGGGATACATCTTCCTCTTTCCATCTCAAGATACTTTCCTCACTCTTCATTTAATTCTTCTTTACCAGTTTTTTGTCACTCTTTCCAACACTCTTTTCCACTTTTCCTCAAACCATATTTTCCATTGGTTCACACATTTCATTCTCCACATCATCCCAATACTACTCCAAAAATAGTATCTACACGAGCCTCCTCATGACCCAGCCCATCTTTCCTATTGAAATTTTTCACAACTCACATTCTTCACGGCTTCAAGCTCTCTCTCTCTCCCTGCTCATTATTCCTCACACACCTGTAACAACTCTCACGAGCTTCTTCTTTACCGCCTTCTTTCTTCCACTCTACACACTGATCCTAGTGTGGACTGCCTCATGGTCAGTGGTCTGTCCACACACTCAGAATCACTGGCATTGATACCAATTGATGCAA